>JBBHKE010001095.1:0-46902 GCA_037447655.1 Zygnema cylindricum | reverse complement strand
CCGTATTAACATAAACGTTTACTTTATTTTGTGATGGACACCATATTACAATTGACATCTATACTAAATGGATCCATTTTCACCATAATACCATAAACTTTTACCTAATTGAACCATAACCATAAAATAGCATTAATAATAACTATAACTGCTTACAAGGAACCTAATTAGGAGTTGAAACCCTATATATGAAAGTTACAGTAATACGCCGGCGCAACATTGCATTCAGTTACGGTCATTTACTGAAAAACATGACTTTCCTCAGGTGAATATGTTTGACGTTCACACTGTCGACCATGCGGTTGTTGGTCAAATATGTGCGAACGTAATTTTTTACGACCCGTAATGAACACCTTTTAAGACCGCACATTCTCATGCGTCCGCGGCTATTAAACATAATGAATTGTACCTTTTTACTTACAAATGTACGATTTTGTACGGTCTGACCCTGTCCGTACACCACACTAATTAAACGATGACGTACTTCAAATTTGTACGGTACCAACAAATTAACCTTAAATAGAGTAAAGAAAAAAATAGAATGAACTACGCTAATGGAGAATAAAACGAAAAAAAAGCGGGACGGTATTAGTGTACACAACGCTAATAGCGATTGGCGGTGTAGCGTAGACATGCGCGAGCACTTCAGCAGTTCAGCGTCACCTCGTATCGGGAGATCCCTGACACATTGTCTGCCGATGTATCGCTATGCCATTTGTTACGACATGGAACTGTAATAGGGGTGGATGTTACGGTATGTGGAAATCCCGTATTACATTTTATTTTTTTTAAGTGCGAGTATTGGACGTTTAATCGTCAGCACTTTCTCACAAAAGGTGACGTCAGACTGCTCAAAATCTTGAGCTGGATGATCTGACAATAGCAGCCATTGCATCTCTCTGACTTATCGCCCCTTCTCTCCGTAACTCATTTTCTGTTGATTTACCACCGAGTGCTGTCCCCACTTATTTTTGAAGCATCCAACGTCCTCCATGACAGCAATCGCCACGTTATAGTTTCCTGGTTTGCTCTCAAACTTTCATCTAAATTTCAATGCTTTTTGTGTCGCTTCCAGCCGAGTGTCAGGGTATGTGCTCCTCTTCCCAATGCCCTGGTTTTCGCCTCCCTTGGTCAACGCCTACTGTTCCCCAGCCTGCTGTTAACAACGGTGGTCAAAATTATTCGTCAGCCGTGTCTGCACAACGTTTGAAAGAAGGTACAATATCCTCCACCAACATTGTCGATTTGAATAGCACTGGAGATTCCACCTTTTTTCGTTTCAAATAACATTATTCAGTTTTTTTGGTTATTGTATCTGTGAAGTGAGCTATTGTGTAAGACAGTTAATAGTGTGGATTGTTAATGTATTTACCAAAGAGTCGAATCATGGCATCCTCCTTCTATGTAAACTACATCAAGGAAAAGGAAGGTGCACTTTTTATTTTTATCAGTCTGGATGTTGTCCACTTGTTAACACATGCCAAGATTTTTATATAATCCGGTATCATGTGTCAATTGTACCATAGCATATTCTTGGATCCATCTCTGGGAAATGCCTTAAATTGAAGAAGGTTTTACTCTTTCAAACACCCGAAAAAAGTTTTCATTCAGCAAAAGCAAAGTTTTGTGCTTGTTGTACTGATTCGATGAAATTTAGTGGACTAACACTGGCGTGATCCAGCCTAGGTCTGACTGTCCCTTTTATTCTGTCCGAGATGTGTTTATTTATTAGGTGTTTGTGCCTGTGTGATAACCTGCATTTAAGTAGATATTGGCATGGAACATGTATGGATTTGAGTAATTTTAGTAACATGTTTTTTGTTTTATTCACGGAACTTCACAATTTTTTGAACAGTCCCGTTTGTCATGTGTCAATTTCAAATACGGTTACCACACAATTTATCAGTGGATTTAGTGTGTAGCCCAAGGTAGAAAAGCTGATTATTTTGCCCCATGAATGTGATTTCTGAGCTGTGCTCCCATCGGGAATTTCGGCTGGATTTTAGTTATTCCTTCTGTGATTTAGGAGAATTCCTGTAGAAAAATATAGAGCAGGCTATGCATCAATATTTGACGACAGCTCCGCTTTCATAAATTGGTGGATTATGGCTTATGCCAGGGATAAAATGTGACAGAGTTTATGTTTGCATTTCTGTTACATGTCTCTTTTGTAAGGCCTTGAGACCTTTTTCGTTCAACATCATCCAGGGTTGCCGTTTATTTCTTCTTTGTGGCATGTTGCGTATGTGAAATTGATAAAACTCAAGTCACTGGCTATCCAGATAATGATTTCGGTAGTTTATTCGAAATTAATATCATTTCCTGTGATTTCCTGCAGCTGGCTCTCTTGCTTGGAATGCAAGGATAGCATGGGTGGTCATCCACGGGACGTTGATTGGTGCATTGTTCATATTTGATACTCCATTGTCTCATGCTCTCAAAGAAGGTGACTACTGGTAAGCTTTTGATGCCTGTAATCATGTTCATATTTGATAGTCCATTGTCTTGTGCTCTTAAATAAGGTGACTACTGTTAAGATTTCGATGCCTATTATCCTTGTTATTGGTTGGTAGGTGTCAGGGGTTGTTTGGGGCATGTCAGACTGGTGTTCTTTGTGGAGTACAGGTGTATCCTTCGACTGTTTTTTGTAAAGTTGGTACTTTCTACTGTGTGGTGCTTGCAGGTACTTGGGCTCTTACAGCGTCTTACTTTTTCTTACGGTTGTCGAGTACTACATCACTTCTGGCTCTTCGCCTGGGTAAACTTCAATAATTTTAGCTGCTGAGAGTAGTAAAGGAAGGAGTCTCAGCACGTAATTGCAAAGTACCATTATCCATGTGTGTTGAGGGTGAGGATAACGAAAGTTCTGTGAGCCTCTTCTTTATGTTTTACAGTACTATTTGTCATGTAATTAATACTATATTGTTCAGAAATGTCACCCACAACTATGATATCCGATTTTTAATGTAATAACAGTATGCGAGTTAAGTACAGGCCTATACCCTGATCATACAGTAAGTACTAGTTTTTTTTTTTGATGCTAAATGTTTTCTCTACAGTAATGGATGTTGTAACATATGTTTTGTTAGATTAAGTGATTATTTTGCAGTAACCTATAAATGCATATCAATATATAAAAGGGTGGTCATGGTGTTTTCAATCTGTAAACTGCCCTGCTACCACTGACACCAGAATGCTTGTTGCTGTTCTTCAGATATGTACAAGAGATTATGGAAGCAACTGAAAATGCAGTGGAAGTGGGAAGCCAAAATGGAATTTCCGAATCACTGTAAGTTAGGCAGTGATAAGATCTACAATTGACAAATACAAGCAAATTTGTTGTGTTCTGTACTTGTGAAAAGTCTATTAGTGGGTCCACTACTCGTTTTTTCTTAAATTTGTGGGTGGTAGTATTTTGGGTATGAAAAACTAGCGCCCAGTGCCAGTCTTGTGATTAATGGTGTGTTCAGGGATTCATGCAATGTTAGCCGTTTAACTTCAAACATTGCTTTAGCCCTGCAATTATGACACAATTGGAATTGTTTGCCAGTTTAAACTGACTTTTTGTCCAAAGAATTACAGAACTCTGGGTTTGAATATGGCCTTGTATAGGCATTTTGTTTCAAATGTTCAGTTTAGTGATTGAAACGACGGAACAGATTTTAAACATTATATCATTTGGTCGGTAGATGTTTGGACCCATTTCTCTTGTTTCGCAACAGGCAATCTGTGGATGTGCAAGTGGACTCGCCTTCAAGAAATAACTCTGGATCTTCTTCGACTGAAGGACTTTTGCCGACTAGTGAGAGTTTAAATTCATCTACAGTAATTCCTGCGTTGCATAAATCAGCCAGTTTTCAGCAGAGAGTATCTGCTTTCCTAAAGTGGCACAATCAGCGACAAATAGTTCGGCCAAACCCCGAATTGTTAAGGAGAACTGACAGGTGTGATGGAGACTCCACCTACACATTTTAGTTGCTTTGGGTTTTATGAAAAAAAAATTGTGGAATATTTACCCTTAATTGTAAGATTTATGAGGTCAACAATGTTCTGGTATTTTTTTTACATATTTTGAATTACTAATCTGCGCAGATTTGGCCGTTTTTGTTGATTTTTTAGTGGCCTTTATTTGTCTCTCTTGTCTCCCCAAAGTTGTTCAAGTTGGAAGGGCAAAAATGTAAATAAATAAAATATAGACTTGTCCTCCCTCGGCTACAATTTTTTCTCAAATTTTCTGACCGCCTTGTATATGTTGTCTGATGTTATCTAAAAAATCTTCCAATATTGTTTGAGTTTTCAATTGTAAAGGGACGTGTTACTGACATGTGTAAATTGTCGTTTGTGTTTCTATCAGCAATCGGCGTTGTCCATATTGTGAAGTATGGCAACCGATGAGAACCAAACACTGTCATGATTGTGACAAATGTGTACTTCGGTTTGATCACCACTGCTTTTGGGTTGGCACATGCATAGGACAACGGAATCATTTCCGTTTCTGGTAAGGTTCCTACTTTCTTGTGGGGATTTTTTGCTTCCTAGTCTGGTGTAGACCCTAATCTTTTTTTCCTATCTTCCTTCTTTTGTGATGTCTAGTTGTTTTACTCAGCTTTATATGGTGTATTCATGTTGCGTTGCCCCCCTAGTTTTTCCCAAACAGCAGATTGTATTTTGACTTCTGTTAGGCAAGTGCTGAATGTGCTATCGTGTTCTTTTGGGAGATTTATGTGGTGTCACATATCGTTTAAAAAAAACCAATATCTGGTTCGCCGCTTCACTGCGAAGATCAATGTATACAAAAACACCAATATATTCAATATATGCCGATGGAAATAAAAATGCTGTCATATTAGAAATGTATCTGTACAGCGATGTAAAATGTGCCAATGCAAACGATTCATCCCATGCTGATACCATCCTGTATAATGAAGGAATGAATATGCGGATTCTATAATAAATGATAAAAATGTTCAGTCTCATTGTTCGTTTTCCGAAAGTGATGATGTGGGACATGATGGGGCAAGGCTTTAGATTAGAAAAAAAAATTGTGAAAAATTACACTGAGTTACCCATCCGAATCCCATGTTGGAGCGCAAACCGTAACCCGAAACCCTTATCCGCCATTTTAAAAGGAAATCAGGTGTTGTGAAACTCATTAAAGCTAACTGTCAGTTCAACTTGGTACTATCTTAAGTTAGTAATATCTCAATTTTGGGGTACGCCATTGGTATTGTATTGGAAATCGTGTAGCGTATCTCATGGCATCGTATTGGTATTTTTTCAAATGTATGGCCGAATGATAGTGACACGCAAAAGATGGCAGCTATATATTGCAAAAGTGCCGAAATACAACACTCGGTTAATACAGTGTGTTTTACACAGACTAATATGGGCCAATTTGGAGTTTTCATATGGAGAAAATTGTTCGCTGCTCGTGTTACAGATACCACTGAATGAAACTACATTTGATTTTTTTTTTTAAATAACATGGGGTCATCATTTACATTTTGCTGATGGTCATACTGATGCGTGGTCCTATTGATCAATCCTCTTGCATATGAACGGCTGTATGGTTAATGTTTTTTTTTTATGCTTTTATGGTTGCGGTGTTGTACATTGTTAACTTGCTGTCAAAGGTCTTGTCGGTATGTCGAGGAGTACAGACACCCATTTTGAAGTCTTTCCAATATTGAATAAGGGGCACCAGTATAAAACACAAGAATTTGGTGTTTTTTCTTTCCTAAGCATACTGAGAATTTTGATGCCTCATAAGGTCTGCATGTATCTGCCAGTTCCACATTGCTAAGTATATCTAAAGCAGACAGGTTTATGTAAAGTTTTTTTTCTTTTGTATTGCGCGATTTTTCTTGATCTTCGAGCCTGTGAAGAACAAAAATAAGAAAGCTGTTACTGTAATCCAGCTCAAAATGTTTTAAGCCTGTTAACCATTTGGTAGATTGAGTTGGTGACAGGATTTTGCTATGACAGAACTTGCAGGGTTTCTTGTTGTCTACCTGAGATCTGGGTTTGGGCTGTTTTTATATTAAGCTTGAAAATGTTTGGTACTCAGTGTTGTTACTCTGATTAACTATAAACAGTTCATCCATCCTTATTCTTTTTCCTTTTGCAGGTGGTATCTCTTATTTGAGTCAGTTCTGGTATGCTGGACCTTCATTATCAGCTTATCAGCCTTTGGTTGGGAGAGCCGGATGGACATTTGGTGAGAAAATCTTGCAGTATAATCTCACTTAAACGTTTTGCACTTTTTGTCCTTCGGGATTTAGTGACAAGTCTAGTTGAAGTGTGATGTCATTAGCAAATATGATTCTTTTTCGATTTACTGGAGGATATGTGGCACTACTGGGGCAATTGTTTCTTCTTGGTTTTGCAGGATACTCCACACTTTCTTAGCATTCGTTTTGGCCTTAATACTTTTTTCGCTGGGAGTGTTCCTTGTAATACTCCTAGGGTTTCACACGTGAGTCTCTCTCCTTGTAGGTCCCCTGCTGCTCATGCATTGGATGAGACATATCTTATTTGTGTCTTAAAATTTCGCCCCCCCCCCCCTTTTTTTTAATCTATCAGTTTCCTCCATCTGTTTAAGATCAGTACTGCAAAGCATACAGGATTAGGTCAGTGACTTATATTGATTGCTGATTCATTTAAGCTCCTGTACGAATCAATAATGGAGGCAGAATGAGCGGCAAGGATTTATAATGTTGAAAGACTGTTGCATATCCGTCCGTCGTGATATTTTCTCAATGTTTTTGCTATAGGAATATGATATACTACTTATAGGTTGCAAGTGTATGCTAGTAAAGTATGGAAAATCAGGTACAGAAGTACCCATGTACAGAAGTACAAAACGTACCAAAAACTATTTGCATGATTTTACAAAATTACAAATTGTAATCTGTCGAAGACTGGTATCATTGCTCTATAACCCGTGGGACGTTTTGGAAATACTCTACCAACATGATCCAGTTACATTGCTGGAACTTGGTGCATGACAAATGACTGCAGCCTTTGTTTCTGCAAAAGGACTCTCGAAGTACAATTTGTAGAAGTAGATAGAAACGAATTTTTGGAGCATACTATCTTTTGCACCTATCTTTTATTTTTTGTGTCAAGACTTTTTATAGCAATAATGCGTGTATGACAATGGGTCTACAGAGACAATTGCACAGTCAAAAGTGCTCATGTCATGAAACCGCCTATCAGCATTAGGTCATATCAGTTGGAGTTCACGTGAGATAGAGTCCATATGTTCAATCAAACAGTTTCACAGTTGTACGAACCAACATATGGCCAAAAAAGAACAATTTGTCACACAATAATTTTGGCTCTCATGAAAGCTGGCATACCTGTATCGATGCCCTTTAAATACTTATCACAAAAGCCCTGGCTGTAGGTCTTTGCGTTATCTCAGGTCCCATCGATATTGCAAACTGCACCTGGTCGATATCAAAACTAGTTCTGAAAGTAAATTTTCATGATGGGTAATTTACTCTCCTATACTCCTACATCATCACGATACGATGCGTCCTATGGCAACCTGCAGTAAATATTGCAGACGAGCTGCGATACAATATTGAAATGCTATCTTATCTTGCAAATGGAACTGGAATTCGATCTGAAATAGTCTAGAGTACGAATTGTGTAAGATAATAAGGGCGTCTGTCACTTTGTTACACCAAATCATATGTGCTGTTTGTCCATGTGGTCAATATTAGGTTTCTCCATGTTTATGCTTCCCAAAGCTTTCATCATCTGCTTTCTTAAATTTGTCGATGTTGTTATCGTGTCTGATCTTTATATTTGTATGATCCATTCTGTTTGCAGATATTTGGTTTTGACAAATCAGACAACCTACGAAACAACCAGGAGGACACGAATACCTTACTTGAGGTTCGCGTTTTTGTCATGTATTCCCTAGTCTTTTACTGGCTTCCTAACCAACTTGTGGCATTGATCTCTTTGTGACTTATAAGATAATTGCAGTAATGGAATCTATTCAACTTTCCCCATGAAGTTACTGTCTGTTTGTATCCCTTTCTCCAATCCGCGTATTTGTCAAAGTTGTAAACAGATCTTGAAAGTTGGAGAAAAACTGTCATAGAATATATTCAAGTTCTTTTTCTACTAAATATAATATGGATGTCATTCATGTGTGTCTTTTTTTCTGGGCGAATAACCAAAATAACAATAATAATAATAAATAAATAGATAAATAAATAAAAATCAAAATAAAAATTCTCTAGCTGACACTCGACTGGATGTCGTTGTGCCTTCTGTTTTCTTGATTTAGGCATGTTCCGGAGAAAATCCATCCTTTCAGCAAAGGTCTATGGCAAAATATTTACAGTTTTTGCTGTACTCCAACTACAGTGTACCCTAATTATGAACTTCCACCAGTAGCCGAGATGGAGAGGATGGCAGAAGGACACAATGTCTGTAATCCTGATTATTTCAAATGTTGTATCTGATTTTTTTCTGTCACAATTGCTCCTACCGGGCCTCAATAAGTACAATGTGTTGAAAGGTCTTGGAAAGTGAAGAAATAGTTGGCAGGGATAATGTAGATGACATGTTGACCTTTGGTCTTTTAATAATAATGTCCACGGAAAGCTCCACGTTTTTTCAGTTTGTCCCTTTCTACATGTTATTGGTGGTTGATGTGCTTAATGCTTCGTTTTCTTGTAATGTCTTCATGGTTCATCTGTGTAAATTCTCCGCGAAGTGTTTGTGATCTTTTTATGACTGTTATTTAACATCATAGTCAATCTTGGTCCAATTTTGCCCCAAAAGCTAACTGTTGTTTTCGCTGCCGATGGATTTTCTGTCACAGCCATGGAACAATGTGCAGAAATGGTGAACGAACATCACTATTTAGGTGGTAGTTTGAAGTTCAAACATTTTTGTACGTTATCTTAAAATATGATGTCAAAATATCAACTACTAATGCGAACTTAGCAAAAGTACAAAAACACATTTTGTGGGATGTTCTTGCCATACTTCACAAATGGTCGTCAGCGTTTAACGAAACTCCCCGAGTGAAGTGACTGTCGTTCAATCTCTATTGAATAATCAGTAAAGACATGGAACTGTTAAACCGTACTTATGTGCAATTTTTGTTTCGGACATGGTGGTCGGCGTTGTTTTGACAGACGGGTTCTTGGGAGTCCTCCTGCTTAGTCCAAAGCTCTTTTTGCTGTCAATGTTTTTTTGTTGCTTTACAAAGACTGCAGCCTTCTATCCTCCTTCGGTCGGCTATTGTGGTTGTGGATCATCGGGGTTCTCCGGAACTCCCTCAGCGTGTTCCCCGGGCTTGGGGGATTTACGAAGTTGCTTCTCGTTGATCTTGACACATGTTCCTGTTTGGTTAGGTAATGTCAGATAAAGCACACTGTTGCCCCCTTGCTTTACAGAATGTTGCTATTTTGAGAGTCTTTGTTTTCCGTGCCCTTCGTCTGTGTATTTCTTTCATGTTGTTTTTCCGTTTTGCGCGCTTCCCTTCACGTTCATTTTTCAGTTTTGGCTTTGCTGTACTCCAATGGTTTAGCATTGTGCTTTCGTAATAATTATTGTTTTTCTTCTGTACAAAACATTTTGTAAACTGAACAAAACGTGAAGCTCGTACAATAATGTTCAAAACGTGCTATCTTATTTTGTCTTATGGGTCACAACCCACAATTGGTTAAGCATAAAAGATGAGGGATGGGCACACAACATTACAAATAGTTAAACAAACGCTATTGTGATTGAATTTTAGTAAAAACGTGTGGGCCGAAGTGATCAATGCACTTTCATGAATAAAAAGCACGAAATTAACAATATGGAGCACACCGATACAGTCCCCATTCATTTTGCCTTCTGTGCACAAAATAGAGTGGCTTCAGTTAATAATTGGGAGTGAGTGGCTAGGATCAAACGGGCCGGACTGTGTTGCTAGAGAGTGTTTGGCTTGGGTAAACATTCTTACTTAATGCTAATATGTCTTATGATTCACAATGGTCAACATCATTTACGCCACAAATAGGATTAATAACACCAAAACAGTCATACTATTTCATTCTAAACGCTAATAGAGACTGCGAGTGTACTGTAGGCATCACAAAGTAACTATTAATAGCAAAAACTTAAGCAACTTTGTGAAGGAACATCCACTGTAAATAATGATTGGATTGTGGAGCTTGCATGCACATGTTTTCACTTCTTAAGCCTGATGCACACATAAACATATCATATGTATGACCATCGTCTTTATCATCATCATCATTTGAAATTGAAAACACCCACCCTCCCAAAATATGTTAACACCCTCTGGCAATCCATCCAGACTTTTATCCTAAGAATTTGAAAGACCCATCTTTGACTATTGAAATATGTGCCCACAAGCCGAAGTTGCAACATCATTTCTTCATCATTTTTTGTCATCATCATTTTTTGCCATCATCATTTTTTGTACTCATCTTTTAAATATAAAAGAGACAAAGAGGCCAAAGCATCACCAACTGATAGAAGATAGAAGAAGCTTTTAGATACTTGAAAAGTTTTTATTCGAAAAATGATGCCTAAATTTCTTGACACTATGGTATGTACTACTAAGACAGTTTGAAAAGATAAATGGTGATAAACTGCGAAATCTGTGAACTACAAAATCAGCTAAACATAAGATATGGGTGATTCTACAGATCTCTGGAAAAATGAGGAAATATAAATCCTTCTTATGGTGTGAGAATTTTGGTCTAATTGCACCAATTCATGCAGAAAATTGGTGACCAAAAGTCACACAAAGTCACATGACATCGATAGACAGTCTTCCACATTTTAAACTAACGACTATTTCAACTAAAAAAAATCAAAAACGTTACCAAAAGTTTAGGAAAAACATGGGATGAAACGCAATTTTATGTACTCAAATCGACCTTCGAACTGTAAAACAGGCCAACACTGAAATTTAAACCAAAAAAAAAAGCTAAAATCTTGACAAAGGAAATTAGGAAAAAAATAAAAGAAAATCTCAAAACGTTCAAATATTTTATACCTTGACATCCTATGATATCAAAGTGTCACCCCGAAACTCGACATCACATGTCATCCAATGTCACACAACAATAGGATTTCCTTCACCATACTAATTATTGAGAGCACTTCCCAACACTAATCAGTATCCTAAGCTCTCCTCTCCCTCCCTTTCTCTCTCCCACATACCATTGGATTTCCCCTAGTCACAGACCCCTTGTAGTGTTAAAAACCCTCAATTTCCTTTCTTTCCTAAAGTTTCACCATTTCCTTCCCCTGCAGCTTTCACTTTACTTCCCTTTCCTTCCCTTCCCTCCCCTTCCACTCTTCTCCCCTCTCCTCCCCTCGCTCCCCCTTTCCCTTCCTTTACTCCCCTTTCTTACTCCTTGCTCCTCTTTCTGATTTCGTACTCTCCTTTCTAATTCCTTCCATCCAGTTCTCACAAATTTTCCAACAACCAACCAGTAATTATGGCAACTGTCAGTAATTATGACGATATGTACCGTATCTTCCTTCCCCTCCCCTCCCCAACCCTCTCCTCGCGTGACTTCTCCCCTCTCCCTCCTCTCCCTCCTCTTTCCTTACTCCTCGGGTTTCGCGAAGTTCGGAACAACCAATCTATAAAAAACGTGTAATGTTCGTAGCTGTGCAATATGTACCATATCTCCCTTCCCCTCCTCTCCCCTCCTCTCCTCTCCCCTCCTCTCCCCTCCCCTCCCCTCCTCTCCTCCCTCCTCTCCCTTCCCTTCCCTTCCCTTCCCTCACTCCTTTTTCTTACTACTTCCCTCTGAGTCTCGCAAAGTTCCGAACACCAAATCCATGAAAATCGTGTAATGTCGTAGTTTTGACGATATGTACCAATACTTCCTTCCCCTCCCCCCCCCCCCCCCCTCTCCCCCCCCCCCCTCCCCCCCCCCCCCCCCCCCCCCCCCCCCCCCCCCCCCCCCTAGCTTCCCTCCCCCCTCCCTCCCCTCACTCCTCTTTCTTACTCCTTCCCTCCGAGTCTCGCAAAGTTCGGAACACCCAATCCATAATGTCGTAGTTGTGATGATATGTACCATATCTCCCTTCCCCTCCTCTCCCCTCCTCTCCCCTCCCCTCCCCTCCCCTCCCTCTCCTCTCCCCCCCCCCTCCCTCCCCTCTCCCACCCCCTCCCTCCCCTTCCCTCCCTTCCCTCTCCTCACTCCTCTTTCTTACACCTTCCCTCCGGGTCTCGCAGAGTCCCAAACAACCAATCCATGAAAACAGTGTAATGTCCGTAGTTGTGACGGTACGTCGTATGGTGTACTGTATGATATCCGGCCCCCATAATCGGAAAAATCCGTTCGTCGACATTATCGTGAATTAATGCGGTCCAGATTCCTTCGAAAAACAAAACGATTTCGTGCGTAAAAAAGTGCGTGGGAAAGAGGAAAAGGGCGATGACGTGAGGGCAAGCTTGGAGGATACCGTCGACAGGGTGGAAAGCCAAGCCTAAAAGGGAGAGAGAGGGAGAGGGAGAGGGGAGAGAGAGAGAGAGAAGGGGAGGGGAAGGAGGGGGAAGGAGAGGGAGAGGGCGGGTGAGGGTGAGTGAGGGTGAGCGGAGGTGAGGGGAGGCAGAGGAGAGAGGGAGAAGGGGAGAGGGGAGAGGGCAAGCTTGGAGGATGCCGTCGACAAGGTGGAAAGCCAAGTCTAAAAAGGAGAGAGAGAAAGAAGAGGGGGGGGGGAGGGAGAGGAAGTGGAAGGGGGAGGGAGGGGGGGAAGGAGGGGGAGGGAGAGGGAGAGGGCTGGTGAGGGTGAGTGAGGATGAGGGGAGGTGAGGGTGAGGGTAAGGCAGAGGGGAGAGGGAAAAGGGGAGTGGGCAGAGGGCAAGCCTGGAGGATGCCGTCCACAGGGTGGAATGACAAGCCTAAGTGGGAGAGAGAGAGAGAGAGCGGGGGGAGAGGGGGGGGGAGTGGGAGGGAGAGGGGGAGAGGGCAGGTGAGGGTGAGTGAGGGTGAGGGGAGAAAGGGGAGAGAGGGGAGAGAGGGTAGAGTGGGGAGAGAGGACAGAGAGGGGCAGAGAGGGGAGAGAGGGGAGAGAGGGCAGAGAGGGGAGAAGGGAGAAGGGAGAGGGGAGAGGGGAGAGGGGAGAGGGAAGAGGGCAGCTTGGAGAATGAAAGAATGGAAGGGGAAACCTAAAAATATGAGAGGGAGAGAAGGAAGAGGGAGAGGGGACAATGGAAAACAAGGGCAATGATGTCCCAGAGGAAAGGAAGAGACATAGTAAGAGAATGGAGATAAGTGACAAAACTACGGGGGAGGAAGGGAGAGAGAAAGAGGAAAAGGGGGAGAGGAATGGGGAGGAGAGAGGCGATGAGAGAGCGGAATGGAGAGGGTAAGGAAAATTTGACAAGGGAGAGAGAATGTTTTCCAAGTTTTACAGAGGAAAAGAAGGAGACTGAGATAACAATTCGACTCAACATGAACTTTAAAAAGGATGACACATTACAAATAAAAACAAAAACCTAAAAATAAAAATAACAGCATCAAAAAGTAAAAATAAAAATGCCAAGTAAACTCGGCCCCCTCCACTCCCTCCCTCCTCACTTTATAATCCTGGATCCGGATTTCCCAAAATCCTCCTCGAACCTCCCTATCTCACAATCCCTCCTTACACTTTCTTCCTCTCCCTCTCCCCTTCTCTCCTCTTCCTTGGGCTGCCAGCCCCCCGTAGGAGTCGGAGCGCGCGGGAAGCCGCCGAGAGAGAGAATAAGACAAAATAAATTTGGCGCTATTCTGTGCCATTGAAAAAAAGAATTACAAACAGAAACGTACCGGCGAAAGGCTAAAGGGTATTTTGTTTATTATAAATATGGTGCACCGAATGTAGCCTTTTATAAAGGGGTTTAATATCGTGGAGTAGTCGGTGCATCCAATAAACTCCAAATTCCACAAAAAACATATAAGCAAATAGAAAACCCCAATAAGCAAAAATGCCCATTTCTTCAGTTTGGGAATAACATTTTGTCCACCCTAATTCCACCATATATTCGGAAAAAGTCGGTAAAGAAACATATAAAGGCATTCCTGCCATTGAAACTTTTATTTGTTTCCAAATCGCGTCATTCGAGGGAACTGTATTTAAGTTTAAATTCGAATTCGAATTCGTTTTAGCCGTTTTTCCTGTATTTCTCGAATTTACAGCCGAATTTATTGACTTATGGGCCGAATTTATTGATTCTCGGGCCGAATTTTTCAGCTCCTCTGACGATTTTTTCCCAGATGCGTCAGAAATTACCGAATTATTCGAAAATCCTAAATAGGATCTGTAAAGAATAAAAGAAATAATTCCCGCGGATAAAAAATAAACTGAAACGCCAGCGACATAATTTCGCAGCCAGGTTTGAACTAAATGGGGTAAATGGGATTTTACATTCGAAGGAATAAAAAATAAAATTAAATCGTTAAAACATTGCGTTTCTGCTTTGAAAAGATCCAAATATTCGGAAGAGCCCTTTTCCAATCGTACGGCCCGGACTCGATCGCCACAAATGTGCCACGTGGACAGCTTTTCTGACTGTGACGTCACATTCGAGGACGAGACGAAAGAAGTAGAGGAAGGGGAGGCATGCGAGGATGCCACGTGGCAGAGAAGGAGAATGGCGGAGGAGGTGATGAGAAAAAGCGCCATGGAAAGATAGACACGTGGCAGGAAGGCAGACTGAATGTAATCAATATACGCCACGTGTCAGCTAGTAAGAAGGCCACCTCGCTTTCAAAGAAAGCTACAGTAATGTTCAAGAATGGGACAGAAGACGGTTGATTTTGCCCCTTTTTAAGGTTTTTATGTCAGTTAAGCAGGATACTGGAAATAGTGTGGATTACGCTTTTTGGCAGACGTATTTCTGCTCCGCCTGCAGAATTGTCGGTGGAGAAGCCACACTAAATCAAGCAAAGGGCAGTGGTTTTGTCCGTATTTTACTATTTTAATTCTTTTGATACTAGCGTGGATTGCATGATGTTCGCTTAAAAAGTTAAAATTGTTGGCCAAATTAAATGCGTACGGTAATACTAATACTGAATATAGAGTGGTTCTTACAGATAATGGATTTTTAGGGTTACTACCCTTTTGGCTGTTTTAAGAGTAGGTCAAGCGTATATCGTATTGTTTTGTGTGGTCGGTAGGTGTCGGCAGCTCTTTAAAGCATAGTTCAAAAGTAGGCGTTTTTATGGTAGGCCTTTGGTCGGCGCCTTTATCGTAAGTTGTGTTATGGGCTTTTCATGTGATCTTCTTAGATCGATACTTTGATCAGAGACCGTCCGATTATCCGAATCTGACGGTGTAAAAAAGGTTATTTGGTCCAAATGTTTTAATTGGTCCAATTTTTGGTCCAAAAGTTTTAATTGGTCCGAATAGGTCCGAGTACAATATGGGTCTTAAGGTCTTGTATGGGCCAACTTTCTCCTACTTTTGAACTATGCTATAAAGTATAAAGTATACATTTGGCAGTTCCGGAATATCCGGAATGTAACGCACATTTATTCGGAATGCGATGAAAACCGGAATAAAATAATTTAAATAACCCGTATCCTGAGGGAAACTGTGTACCTTTGGACTGTCAAGGGTAAAAAACTAAAAAAGTCTATACGTTTCATTCCTTGCAGTTGTTTTTTCTTTGTCGTTTAGTATAGAGGTTTCACACTTTCACCTATATGTGTTGTGTACGGAAGTCCCATTGCACCGTGTATCGCTATTTAGCGTCAATGTTTTTTTCGCCACTACACCGCGAATCGTTATTAGCGTGGGAGTTTGATTAGCGTATATTTATAATTACAGTGGTGTACGCTATTTAAGAATTTGAAAATTTTGGAAAAAATCATACATTCTAATTGTTTGGTTATGGTAATTTGGATCTTTGAAAAAAAAATGTCGGTCGCAAACATGCTTACACTAATACAGGTATCCTTACAAAATCTGACAAATCGTACACAAATCGTACATTCACACGGTCGAAACGCGGCTGTCGGACGAATATGTGCGAGCGGGATTTTTTACGACCTGGTATTTTTTCTTTTTTAGAACGCACATTCTCATGCGTCCGCGGTTACTAAAACTAATTTATTGTACTTTTTAACTTAAAAAGGTACATTTAAGTACGGTCTGACACTGACCGTACACCACTCTATTTAAGAGACAACGTACTGAAAATAACCTCAAATAGAATAAAGAAAAAAATAGAATGAACTACACTAATGGAGAATAAAAAAAAAAAAAAGCGGGACGGAATTAGCGTACACAACGCTAATAACGATTGGCGGTGTACAGTACCATTAAAGACAAAACAATAAATAATGCAAGTACTATACTTTTTCGGTGACGTAAACATTAAGTACGTTGACATGAAAAAGACTTTTGAAAAAAATACGGTTTATACTTTTAAGTACACGACGTCGGAAATCTAGATTAGATCGCATGTGAACCTTTACAGTTGCATATCGTATCGCGTGACGACGAGAATATTCGATACATTTCAGGGCTGCAGGCCTGCAGTGTTTCTATACTGCCCACCGCTGTTAGAGTTAATAACAGTTATCTTTTTTTTTTTTAGTAATACATACCAAGTTTTATGATTGGGCCTCAAAGCGAGCCTTTTGCATTCAATGACATCTATAAGTCAAAAATATTCGGGCAAAGTGTGTTCAATCGACTTTGCAATTTCTCATAACTTAAACAAGCAAAAAAAGTAAATAGTTCATACCCTCTCTGATGTTACCTATAAAAATCGAAAAAAACACATGAAAAATTGTTTCACCCCTTCATATCGGTTATTTTCACTCTAGAAAATGGTGTATCGTCGAAGATCGTGAGTTTCTTTAACATGATGAATTGAAAATTGACAGTTTTAATTTAATACCCAACATTAGAGTGTTGTTTATGTTACGATTCATCGAATTTTATTATCGATCCTTTCAGTTTATCGTAAATTCATTTTTCACGATAAGCTGCGCGACACGCGATAAATTATAGTTACTAAGAGTAAGTGATTTGCGCGTGACATGAAACTACAACATTGTTGAAGTGTATCAAAAGCCGTTTCCAGCTATTCAACATATGCTTTTTTTTGACCCATCTAGAATGGATATATCGGTCTAGTATATCGATAAGGCTAATATCGAAATACAGTTGCGATATGCCATGATGAATTATCGGGTCGATAACTATCACGATATCTCTATACGCTAATTTTTCAATTTTTTTCAAAAGCCCTCCCCGGCTCCCCCGCAAGCCTCCCGGGGGGAGGGTGGCGAGAGTCCCCATAATTTGTCGTACATTTCCGTACTACATTTGTACGGACCTCACCTCCCACCACATAGATCGCGATGGTTTTTGCTGGTTGCCATATACTGAGCCCTCTAACCGTTCGACATTGAATATATCGAGTACCGAATCGATCGCAATAAGAAAAATTCCGATACACAACAGTACAGTACGTAAAAGACACGTCCCCGTTTGTTGCGCGCGTTTGTAGTTCAGTTTGTACACCTTTTCAGACAAGGAAGCGGGAAATCCTGCAACTGCAAGTCGGAACTTTGGTGTTACAATTTCGAAGTTCAAACGTCGAGATTTGCTATTGCTTTGTTCCTGCTGGCGTATGCAAATGCCACACGTGCACAATGGTTATTGTCGGATGCGTTTGTTTTTTTTCCCAGCCGTCCGTCACGTCAATATGCTTGAAATCGTGGCGGTGCGCCGATTCATTTTTGTCGGTGCAATCGAATACGCTACAGTACAATACAGTAATGTACTGTAGTGTACGGCTTTGTTGTGAGCGGCAGTTCGGAGTCAAACTTACAGAAATATCTTGCTTTGTTATCGGTGCCTATCAGCGGCTTAATATACACGTGGAAGGTGATATACGTCGCATGACTTTGAAGCTTTTTCCAGCCAATGGTCAAATCTGTTCGCCTGTGATTGTGACGCGGCAACTGCACTACTGTATTGTCGGTAAGATAGCGTACGGCACAATTCTATACCGTCAGATTTGAGCAAAAGTACCCCTAAATCTCTCCAACAATTTCCCGGAAGACCCAGGCCTTGTCTCTTTCAATCTCCCTCCCATGCTACTGGAGAACCTCCTCCCATTCGCTCTTCCCCCCTGATTCCCCGGCCGGCCTTTTCTTCCACCAAAAATTCTCACCCCTTCTTCTCCGTCTCTTTTTCCCCATACTTTTCGCAGCCTTTCTTTCCCCCTGCCTCTCCTTCCCCCGCCTCTAGTCTAGTCAGCAGTTAGGGTTTCCCCATGCACTTCTCGCCTCGCCCGCCATGGACTGGCTGCGGGGCACGAAGAGGAGCGGAGGGCAGGGAAGGGGAGTGGTGGCGAGGGAAGAGTAAGCCAGAATGACCCGCTCAGAGCCCTGCGGACTCTCTCTCTTAAACAGGTGAAAGAGGCCTGTCGTGACAAGCTCTGTGAGGAGCCTTGGGAAGTCTACAGGGGGACTCTAGAGGAGGAAGATGTGGTTGTTTATGTCTTGGGACGTGACCACAATGTGGCAGCCAAGGCATGGCAGATGCTGAGTGTCAGCCATCGCCACGTGGCGAAGGTCAGAGGCTGGTGTGGCGACAGTAGAAGCATTGTGGTGGAGGGGGGGAAGGGAGGGAGCTTAGTGAATAGGATAGAGCAAGGTTTGGGCTGGCAGGATTTTTGTCGGATAGCGAACCAAGTAGCGATTGCAGCGCGGTACCTTAATAGACAAGGTATTGTTGGGGTGATAGATTTTGAAGCAATATTTTTTGATGAACACGACAACAGCAAGCTTGTTCACATTCTGTGTTATTCGCATTTCGGTGAGGAGTGTTTTACTTTTGGCTTGATGCTAAGAGGAATGCTGGACAATATGGGGAAGGAGATGTCACGTCACAAGCTGATCTGAAGGCGAATCTCGACCCTCGTGTGAAAGAATGGCCGAATGTTGTGATTGACGGACTCACTCGACTCGCTGAAAAGTGTTTCAAAGATAACACTATGGAGCTGTCCATGGAGAAAGTGGCTGAAGATATGGATCGCATCAGTAAACTGGCAGTGAAAATGGAACACGTAAGGCATCCTCTCTCTCTCTCTCTTCCTCACCCCCCACCTCCCTTCTAGTGGATATGTGGTTATGCAACCTTTGTGGAAAATGACATATGGGTACTTTCTTCTAAAGAATTTCCTTAAAAGTTATAGGAGGATAAGAATGTTCGTTGTGTTCGCAGTTGGCGATGCGTCTCGCGGTGCGAGCAATCGTTACTGGAAAAGCGAAGGGAGAAATGCTATCCACATTGTAATGTTGTCAACTCTAGTTGGGAAGCAACTTATTTCGGGTGGGGGAGGGAGGGGCAAAGGCGAGAGTTTTTGAAGTCTCACCTCCAGCAAGCAAGCAACAGCCCCCCTCCTAACCATACCTTTACCAAAAGGGTTGACAACAAATAGAAAGAAAACGGCAAAAAAAAAGAAGCCTAAAAAGGTTGTCAAAAAAAGTCGTTCACATTATGGCACCATTCGTAAAAATTAAGTTTCAATTTCAGCAAGTATTTTGAAATCTAAGGAACTTAAAAATTGTCCGACGATGCACCGGCTATGCCGGCCGGGCATGGCGCCCTCGCTCACGCTCTCTTTCCTTCCCTCGCCCTCGCTCACGCTCTCTTTCCTTCCCTCACCCTCGCCTCCCCTTCCCTCTCCCCCTTGCCCTCCTTCTCCCTCGTCCGCCTCCCCCTCCCTCTCGCTCCCCCCTACTCCTCCTCCCCCTCCCTCTCACCCCCTCTATCCCTCTTCCTCCCCCTCTCTCTCTCCCTCTCCCTCTCTTTGTCCCTCTCCCTCGCCCTCTCCCTCGCCATCTCCCTCGCCCTCTCCCTCGCCCTCTCCCTCGCCCTCTCTTTCTCCCTCTCTCTCTCTGTGTCTCTCTCCCTCTCTGTCTCTCTCTCTCTGTCTCTGCTCTTCGCTTCCTCTTGCTCCTTTTCCTCCCTCTCTTGCTCTCTCTCTCTTTCTTTTTTCTCTCTCATTCCTCTCTCTCTCTCTCTCTCTCTCTCTCTCTTTCTCTCTCTCTCTCTCCTCTCTCCTCTCACTCTCACTCATTCCTTATTTCTCTCTCTCTCTTTTCCTCTCGCTCCCTCTCCTCCCCCTCTCTCTCGCTCCCTCTCGCTCCCTCTTGCCCACCTTTCTCCCTCTCCTCTCGTCTTCTCGCTCCGTCTCCTCGCTCTTACTCTCTCGCTCCCTTTTCTCTCCTCTCTCCCTCCTTCTCGTTCCCACTCCTCCCTCTCCTCTCTCTCTCCTCCCTCACTCTTTCTCTCCCTTTCTCTCTCTCTCTCTCTCCCTCCCGCTCTCCCTCCCGCTCTCCCTCCTGCTCTCTCTCACTCGCTCCCGCTCGCTCCATCTCGACCCCCCTCGCTCCCTCTGGCTCCTTCTCGCTCCTTTTCGCTCCCTCTCACTCCCTCCCTTTCCGCTCCCTCTCCTACTGCTCTTGCTCTCGCTCTCTCTCGCTCCCTCCTCTCTTCTATCTCTCTTCCTCTCCTCTCTCTCTCTCCTCTCCTCTCTCTCTATCGCATTCTCTCCCCCTCACTCCCCTTCGCTCCTCCTCGCTCC
The DNA here is from genome assembly GCA_037447655.1 of Zygnema cylindricum. Taxonomy (NCBI): domain Eukaryota; kingdom Viridiplantae; phylum Streptophyta; class Zygnematophyceae; order Zygnematales; family Zygnemataceae; genus Zygnema; species Zygnema cylindricum. The sequence continues at coordinate 26,300 of JBBHKE010001095.1, read as the reverse complement.
CTGTTGCTCCCTCGCGCTCCCTCTGGCTCCCTCTCGCTTTCTCTCTCGCCCTTCGCTTTCTCGTTCTCTCTCGCTCCCTTCTCTCCCCTCTCTCTCTCTCTCCTTATCTCCTGTCCTTTCTCTTGTTTTACATATGCTAGAACAGATTCTAAAATATATACATTTCAATAAGGGGTAAAAACTCAATTTTCGATGTTGAGTAACTGTCTCCAACCATGACTGTTTCTTGATGGATCTCTTGTTAAGATTCATTTATAAGGTTAACAATATTTTTTTGGATTTAAGGATTTGAAGGTTTTTTTAAAAGTGCACCGGCTATGACTACTTTTGGAGTTTTTTCTTAACTGTATGGTTTCTTAGGGCTGTTAGAGAAGATGAAATTGATTTTTGTTTTGTGGCGATGTGTCATGTCCAATCCTTCTTGTATCATGGAGCGTTTTGTTTTACTTGTTTTGTCAGCATCGTCCTTTTGTTAGGTTTTGTTGCAATTTTTTCTCTGAGTTTTGTCTTCCTTGCCACATTTTGTCATGTTGCATGGCATGCCACATCTCATAACATTTTTGTCTTTTGTGCTTCGGTTTACCTTGTTGCAACATATCACATTATCTCTTCTATTTTCGTGTGGGGACTACATGCATTTAGAGTATCTGGTATTTTTTTACTTAATTCACCATTTACTTCACACCTTTCTTAATGCATTTGTTGTCTTTTCTTTAGTACAATGGAAATGTTTCTGCGAGGATTGTTTTTTTACATTGAATCAAATTGAGTTTGGAGAACAGCTTAGTACGTGCTCTTATATGAACATATCCTTTTGAATTTCCTAATGGTTGATGGGATATGTCAACTTTAGGCATCCTGAAAACTATTTTCTTTTCAATGCCTACCGGCCATCACTGCTTGCTTTGCTTGTTTTTTTTGTCATGGGGTATAATCGTTTTTGAATGTAATCTCATAATCCACAGGCATTAAAATGACGTATGAGCGGCAAAACATAAACTCTGACTCGTCGTTGTTGCAGATTGGTAGCGCCCTCTCTGACGACATTTGGCTCATCTCTGCAAAAGAAATTGCAGTCGCAACTGCCAACTTCTCTTCTTCAAACAGGATAGGAAAGGGAGGTTTTGGTGAAGTTTTTAAGGGGCGTCACAAGGGAACGCCTATCGCTGTGAAAAAGCTCCTCCCCGGAAAAGCAAGTAAGAACTTCGAACGATAAATTTTGCTTCTCAACAGGCTAAGGCACCCACATATCCTGTCTTTGATTGGTTTCGAACCCAGTGGACCCTGTTTAGTGAGCGAGTACATGTCCGGAGGCAGCCTCCAAGACTACCTTTAAGAAGCGGGAGGTGGCTTGACTTGGGAGGACAAAGTGCGATTCTGTCGAGAAATGGCGTCTGCTGTGGCATACATGCACAGTCGAGGAGTGGTGCATCGAGACTTGAAACCGGTGAATGTGCTTCTCGATGATGGTAAAAGAAGCAAAATATGTGATATGGGTTTGGCCAAACTGTGTGTGGGCAACCAAGCGAATATGTCCGGTATGCAAGGCACTAAAAACTGGACTTGTGGGTCCTTATTCGGACACCTATTCACTTGGACTTATTATTCTGCATCTGCTGACAGGGATGAAGCATATCCGAGATGTTCACAACTTTTTAGGTCAACATGAAAAGCATGCAAATGCTAATTTTCAATCGACGATGGAATCTTTCATGGAAGATAGTACCACTGTCGAGATTTTGACCAAACAAAGTAGCTCCAGCACAGGAAGTGGAGAATCTGTTGTTACTCAATCGAGCAGCCGATGGGAGGAGGACCCTGATGCTTTTAATGATATTGTTGAACATTTCTATCTAGCATTGGATCCATGGAGCACTGAGATGCCCAAATTGGCTCTACAGAAGACTCTGAGGTTTTTGCTCCGATGTTTGGAGCGCCAGTGGGAATATCGACCCAATCTCGATGACTTCCTGTCTGCCTTGGAGGAACTTGAAGGTTTAGCCAGCAAAAAGGACCTTGAGAAGTCAAACATCTCAACCCATGGAGAATTTGACCTCCTCGAGTCTGGTGAATATGGGGAAGGCTCACGACTGGCAGAGGAGGAAAAGCAAAATGATGAACAATTAAAATATCTGTTGGAGAAATCGTCCAGATTGAAGGCCGAGCTCGAGGTGAGATCTTATTTTTAGACCTAGAGAGTCGTCAAAGAGTATGGAAGCAGTATAAAGTGCCTTAACAGAAGTTATTGCATTGTTAGTCATAAAAACCATAATTTCTTCGCATGATCGTATTAGCATTGCTTTGTGGAATATTCATTTTCCTTCTCTCTATGCAAGCAATACTTTTGGGCATTGAAGGGAATTTATTGGGTCTGTAATAGTTATCCTCACCCGGAAATCGAAGCTAATCTGATACTTTTGGCTTTCCAGATACTGGTTGCCGCACAGGAGAAGCTTCGAGAGGACTTAGCGGATATTCAGGAGCGTACAAAATCTTCAAATGTAAAGCTGTCAAAACTGCAGCAAGAAATGTCGACATCAGCCAGCTTACAAAAATTTGAAGACCTCACTCGCTTATGCGAGGATGTGAAGCTTTTGGGGCGGGCTATGAAGGAAGAGAAAGAGAAGGAGGCAGAACTACAGATGGAGCTGAATGTACTGGAAATGAAAATAACTGAAAACAAATCATTGGCTGTTGGTGTGGACAAAGCATTAGAGAAAGTGAGGGAACTGGTTGTGGCTGTCTATGAAATTCTGCGAGCGCAGGCTTTGGAAAAACACCAAGAAATAGAGAAGGCATTGAAGGGAAGTGACCTCGAGAAGGTGATGTCGTTAGCGAAGGAGGCCACAACATCAAATGAGAAAGCAAATGAGCTTCGGATGAAGTATGGATTATAAATAGCCGAGGTTTGAGGTGTATAAGACCGACGGTTACTCTAATGTAGGTGGTTGTTATCATTAGTTTTCAGTGAAACAATTGTTTAAAACGGTTTTTGCCAGTGCTCGTTCGAAAGACTTGTGGCCTGACTAGGAGCCTTTCGGCGACCATTTGAACAACAAGTACATTTAGTACCTTTATTGCCCTCCCTTCAACACTTTCCAAAAAATGTTAATAACTTGAATGCTTGAATGGTAAAAGTACATTTGTTATATATGTCTCTATAGGCAAAAGGTGGAGAAGCACACTTGTAACATACGTTTATATAGGCAAAGGGTACAAATAAATGCCTTGATTCCATAGGTTTACATAGGTTGAGACTAGGATTATCTTATTTATTGTAGTTCTCCTGTGATGTAGTTCTTAACATAAATCTACAGTATTTCCACGCAACATTCTAGAACATTAGTGATGTATAGGCGCCAGTCTCTGTATTCTTACATTTTTGTTGAAATTGCAACCATAGTTAATGTGTAAAGTGGGGACAGACGAATATTATTTTATCTATGCTGTATTTAAAACAAAAGGGGAGAAGGGAAAGACGAGAGAGAAGGGATATATTAAAGATAAGGGCAGAGATCCTTGTTTTTTTTGTGTGTGTTTTGCGGTTGGTTTGAATAAGGGATCAAAGTACTTTTGTGGGAGTAGCCCTATCAATTTCTAACAGATTGATATCTTTTTTGGCTATGCCAACACTATTCATCACTAGAAATCGTAAAACAATCGAACATTTTATGCTGTACAATACCGAGGCAATTTCGTTTTGTTTATGAAAACATGAACCTTTACGCATTTTTAATCCACAAAAAAGGAGAATTTCGAAAGATTTGGCATTGATGTCAAAATCAAATCAATCAGTTAACATTTTTCAGTCTTTTTATTCTTTGAAAAGGTTTGTAAAAAAAAGTTTCGATGCCTGTCACATTCAATCTGGAATACAGCCCTCTCCTAAGTATCTTCCACAGGAAAACAGCCCCCCCCCAAAAAAAACAATCATTTGAATACCTGCTTCGTCCTCCAAAAGGAAGGGGGAGTGGAGGGAGGCAAACAAAGTGGGGGGAGGGGGGAAGTGAGATAAAATCATAAACAACAAAAGAACGAAAAACTAGAAAGGTTACGGTTCTTTTTCGTTCCTGTTCTTTTGTTACGTTTATTTGCTTATAAAACCGTTTTTCAGATGACAGCCCCCAAAAAAAAAAACAGCAAAAAAAAATGTCCAAATACCTGCTCCGACCACCCCAAAAGGAAGGGGGTGGAGGGAGGCAAACAAAGTGGGGGGTGGGAAGTAGTTGGGAGGGAGGGAGGGAGGGTTGAGAGCCAAAAGGAGGAAGGGGGAAAGTGGAATGATATCAAAAACTGTAAACAATGAAAAACTAAAATGGTTACAATTCTTTTTCTTTTATTATATTTTGTTGTATTTATTTGCTTATACTGCCTTTTTTTATATGACAACGACCTCCCCCTAGAAGGGTGCAGGGAAAGAGGACTCAGACTCTCTCCTCTATTTATTTCCTCTAAACTTCTTCCTCCTCCTCTCTTTTCTTTTCCCTCCTATGTTTTACTATCTTTTTTTTTGTCCCCCTTTTCTTTTATTATTTGGATGAAAGGAGGTCAAACATCGATGAGAAGGGAGGGGAATTAATGGGATCGACTGATTTTTCGGTGTCAAGTTTAATGTTCCAACACCTAGGACTTTGTTTTAGACCATATATAGATTTGTGTAGTTTACACACCATGTGTTGTTTTCCTGATTCTATCATGCCCTCTGGTTGCTCCATGTAGACTTCTTCTTCTAAATCCCCATTAAGAAATGTTGTTTTGATATCTAGTTGATGCAATTGCATTCCCTCTGCTGCCCCTAAGGCAATTAAACTTTTGAGACTATTAAATTTCACTACTGGTGAGAAAGTCTCAGTGTAATCAACCCCCTCTTCTTGAGAATACCCTTTAACCTCGCTTTATATCTTTCCACTGACCCCATCTGACTTCTTCTTAATCTTAACGACCCATTTACACCCCACAATGTTTTTCTCTAATGGGCGTTCCACTAAGGTCCAAGTTTTGTTTTTGATCAATGAGTCATATTCTAATTCTGTTACCTTTTTCCATTTTTGAGAATTATAACTCTCCAAAGCTTCATGAAAGGTTTGCGGTTCCCCCTCTGCCGCCATAAAACAATAAGCTAAACCCACATCTCCCGTTTCTTCAATAAGTTGTTTTGGTTTAGCACGTATCCGATTAGAAACTCTTTGAGGGGTTACCTTCAAACTTGATTGTTTAATCGGATTCGGAGAGGTTGTAATTTGCGAAGGTTGTGGTGCCGGTAACTTCTCCACTGGTAAAGGTTGATAGGTTGATGTTCCACCGGGGATGACGGAAGTCTGAGCTGGAATGGAAAATGGGGTCGATGACGAAGGCTCCACTTCATCTTCTCTGCTCGGAGTACCTGGTGTTTGTGGAGATCCACTTTCCAATTCTTCTTAATTGTTAACGGGAACAATGACAGTCTCTGGTTCTTCATACCAAAGATCAAACATACCTGTCACATCTGAATTACATTCCTTCCCTTCATCTATAGTCACATCTTGGCTAACATGAACTTTCCTTGTAACTGGGTCATAAATTCTTTAAGCTTTTCTATTTATGTCATAACCTACAAAGACACCAGTCCAACTCTTCTAATCAAAATTCTTTCTATTCTGTGTTAAGATGTGAACAAAGGTTTTGCTTCCAAAAACTCTAAAGTGCTTAACATTTGGTTTAAAACCTGACCAAGCTTCTTTAGGTGTAATATATTTCAGAGAAGTACTAGGAGAACGATTTTTCAAATAAACTGCAGTAAGGATAGCTTCAGCCCATAAATTTTGACTTAGTTTTGCACTATGTACTAAACAACGTGCAATTTCAACTGAAGTTCGATTAAGTCTTTTTGACACTCTGTTTTGCTGTGGACTATAAGCTACTGTAAATTCTTGCTGCATCCCCCAAGTTTTGCAATTTTCCTTAAAATCATTAGAGGTATATTCTCCCCCATTATCCGATCTTAAATTTTGGATCCGTTGTCTTGCTTGGTTTTCTACCATGGTTTTAAACTCTCTGAATTTCTCAAGGGCTTCACTCTTGGATTTCATAAAATACACCCATACTTTTCTAGTGCACTCATCCGTAAATGTGATGAAAAATCTAGAACCTCAGGACTTAAGGGGTGAGGACCGTTGAAGTCAGAATGAATAAGCTCCAACTTCCTTCTATGTTTAGGTTCATCATCTTTATGAAAAGGAAGCCTTCTTTGCTTACCTTGAGCACATCGTTCACACACCTTAAGGTTGTCTTTGGCGTTGACGTCCTCAAGTCCTCGGACCATCTTCTTTTCGATGAGTCGTTTGAGATTCTGCTCTCCTAGATGACCAAAACGTTGATGCCATAGCTCCAAAGTCTCGGCTTCTTTGCTAAAATTCATTTGTGCATCTTCATCATCCAAACGTAGAACAAAAAAAATCCCTTCCGGATATCCAAGAGCGATTAGCTTCCCTTTACTTTTGATTTCACACCGTTCACTTTTCTTTACCTCAAATTTTACTTTTAGTCCACTCTTCACAGCATGCATAACACTAAAAAGGTTATGCTTTAAACCTGGTAAGTATAAAACATCTTTTAAATGCCCTTTATGACTACCAGTATCACAATATAACTGTAACTTAACCTCGCCTATTAAACTGGTCTTTAGAAACTTATCATCTGCCAATACAATTCGTCGAGGATTCTATAATGTTGTGAAAGAAGAAAAGATGGACTTGTCATTACACATATGATGAGATGCTTCAGAATCAATAATCCATTTACTTTTCTAAGCATTTGACTGTGTGAACTTAAAATTAGTCTCATCCTGAATGGTCATGGCAAATGTTGGTTTTTTCTATCTGTTTTTGTCTTTACTACGACAAACTGAAGACTTATGACCTGGTTTTGCACAAATGTAACAAATAATTTTTTTTCTTGAAGTTTTTAGTTTCTTTCTTTTTAAATCTACAATCAGCAGTCTGATGATTGGTTTTCCCACATATAGCACAAGCGGTTACTGACTCAGTGCGTTTTACTGACTGTTTGCCTTTGACATAAAGAGCTGAATCTGACTCTTTTTCCTCTTTTCTTTTGATTTCAACTTCTTCTTGAATGAAATGCTGACATACTGCATCAAAGTCTACAGTAGGTTGACTTTTTAAAGCTGTGATCATCATAGCATACTATGATGGTAATGACCTAAACAGTGTAAGGATCAAATCATCATCATTCAGTTTTGTGCCGACTGCGGCTAGTTGTAATTTAAGCTCTTTCAGTCTATTTATATGAGTTTCCATATTATCCCCACTCTCCATACTAGCATCTAGCAATTTATTTTTTAATTGCATGATATTTGAAGGATTAATACGCTCATGTACAGTTTTTAACTTATCCCACATAGCTTTAGGTTTTTCTAACTCAACTATGTGTAAGAGTTGACTATATTCCACTGCTAGAAAAATTAATGTCGCATCTTCTTCTTCTCTTCTATCATATCCTGCTGCCATTAAAGCGTCAGTAGGTTTCAGTTTAGTGTTTGCTACAATACCCCTATAATTTTTATATTTACAAATACGGGTCATCTTAGCTTTCTATAGTAAAAAACTACTACCATTAAATTTCTGGATATCTGTAATTTTTCTTAGAGCTCCGATACCATGTTGAGATTTAAAAATAGTGGCCATAGGATCGATCAATTACTAGACAGGAAGCTAAAGAAAACAAATCTCTATATGAGAAAGTAAGCTTTAATTACCGAACAAAGAAAGAAGATATTTTCCTGTGCTGCAGTGCCGAAATTTGCGCCGACCGCAGCTTTAAAGTGCGAAAATTAGACCGTACGGTGCGCTTTCGGTGCGTTTTCAAACGCCGCACAAAAAAAGTTAAATACGCACGCAATTTGACGCACTTTTCGAAACTGTCGCACCGAACAATGTACGGACACCGACACGATTAAAGGCGTACGGATGTGATTGTAAAGCTAAGAGGAAGAAAGTACAAAAGCGGCCAGACTTTATTCGATGGCACCGACAATGTAGTCGTACAACCTCCACGCTTCGACTTTTATGTTTTAACTGCCGCACAGAACTTTGCCGCACTCCGTTGTACCGATAACAACATAGGAGCACAGACACGATTTCACGCATAGAGAACGACAGAGTACAGATTACGAACATGACCGTACTCTACAAACTTAGGGTACTTTCGCATGTAACAGAAATTTAGTCTTGTTACTTTGTAAAATAGCGCAGATTCTCCGTACAACTTTCAAAACATTCTTATGTAAAGAAATGAATTGTAACTTAAGATTGTGACCGATGTAGACGTGGGTGTAATTTGTGACGATTGTAGATGAGTACAAAACTCGCGACAATTGATGATGTTTACAAAATAGAGATGGTTGTAGACGTTTACCAACTTGTGCCATTGTAGATGTTTAGGGTTTTTGACATTTTGACGTCACGCTCAAATTATGGTAGCGTCGACTTCATTAATTTCAAAACATTCCGCCATTGTTTCCCGCTTTTGTTTTTTCGTCTGTTCTCACTCCACTTGCCACCAAAATTAGCTAAAAGGCAGCCAAAAGAAATTTTTTTTATAGATCTTTCATTTGATAGTTTTTTTGATTTTTTTCATTGCAATAATTGTGAGATAGACGCGCTAGTGAGAGAGGGAGAGAGAGAGAAGCGCTTTCACGGACTTCGCTTTTGTGAAATGGCGTCTGTTGGTCGAAACCCCCTCCACATCCCCTGTACGGAAAAAAACGCACGAAAAGAAGTCATGCACAGGCTGCAAACTCGCAGTGGGTTTTTTTTTTGGTACTAAGCGTACAAAAATTGTCAAAAACTTTTGACACGTGCGACAGAATTTACTTATTCGCTCACCTCATGTTACTATATTTAAAATCACCTCGCGAGGTGATTTTATATAAAGTTTGAAGATGACCTGAAGGGACGCGAAATTGGGTCGAAACGTGCTAGATGACAAACTACATCGCGCAAGACGACAAACTGTTGTACATATAAAGTTTTAAGGTAAAGCAACATGTACAGTGGTAATTTCATTTACGTTTTTTTCTAAGTTATGGAGGAAAACGACAGAAAAAAACTGTAACTTTAGCACATACGAAAGTACCCTTAGGGAGTCTTCCCATGTAACCGTAACTTAGGGTACGGCCCCATGTAAGTGTAACTTAGCGAACTTACTTTGTATTTTAGCTCGGATCCGGCGGACCAGGATTTCAGGTGTCTCTATGTGTTTAATCGAATTGCTGCTTAAGTTTGTGACGATTGTATACGTCGACAATACCCGTGACGGCTGTCACCGTGTACAATTTATCTTTGCCGCACCGTATTTTTTGAAACTTTTTGAAGCGTTGCAACACACATCGTAATTTTTGGAACGATTCGGTATGTCGCATATCATTGCGTGACATCGTAGACATGCAGTCTTGCAGCCTTGGCTGTACGACATGCCTTTGCGTAAATCTCTCCTGTCCGGTCGCCATGACATCGCAGATTTTTCACCTTCGCAGATTTTTCAACTTTGTGTGAAATGACACTTCAGCCTCGAGACCCCTGCAAAAAAAAAACGCACAAGGTGCATGCAAACAAAAAAGAACAGCCTTGTATTTTTTTCAGTCGTCAATTTTTTTTGAATTTTTTTCACACGTGGGAATATATTTTCCTATTGGCGTAAACGGATTTGCTTAGCTTAAAACACATTGCCGATGTGTTTTATGATAAGTTTGAAGGTGACATGACAGTGGGTCAAAAAATCGAGAGACGACAACTTTTCGTACATCCTAAGTTTTAGAATGACGCAAATTGTACTCTACAAAGTTATGATTTCTTCGTAAGGTCGCAACCTAAGTAGTACGACGGTAAGTTTGAAAGGAAAACGACAGAAAAAAAACTGGACTTAGCCACATGGGGCCATACCCTTAGTCTTGTTACTTTGTTTTTAAGTGAAGATTTGCCGTACGGATTTTCAATATGTTCCCATGTTTGATGACAAAATCGTTACTTTAATTTGTGACGGATGTAGACGTGGGCACAATTTGTGACCGTTGTAGACAATTCCAAAACTCGCGACAATTTTGAAGTTTACAAAAGAGCGACGCTTGTAGAGGTCTAGTTTTTTGTGACATTGTAGATGTTGAGGGTTTTGCGACGTTATGACGTCAAGCTCACATGTGCTAACGTCGACGTGTTTCGTCCATGGTTTCCCGATTTCGTTTTTTCAACTTTTCGCACTCGACATGCCATTAAATAATACTCGCGGGCGACCCTGTGCTTTGCCATTTGGTTGCCAAGGGCCTGTTGTTTTTGTACAGGCGGACCAATAGGAGCGTCACAATTTGTCGTCGGAGTTACATGTAATCCACGTATCAATCCGTTTCCGGTCGTGTACGGACATTGAAAACACGACAACGTGGCGTGTTGTGACAGGATCGCACGCACGAAATTGATAAGTACGATACTGTACGTTACTCTACAGGTATTGATAACACGACATTTTGGCGTGATGTCGAATTTGTCTAGCCGTTTATAATACCATTACAAACATGCGAAATACAACAAATAAGATTGTACCACGTATCTCTTTTCATTACATAAAAAATGGAACATGACAAAGCCAATCAAAACTCAAATCACTCAACGGCTCACGATCTTACACAAAAACAATCGACGATCAATTACCGTTGTTACCAGAGATGAATGTGACTAGAATGCTTTTCCTTTTTTAGAATTTAAAAGAGCAAAGCAAAAATGCGTAAAGGTAATCAAAAGAACGGTTTCCAAATATCTTTTGTTGCATACCAATATTGTCGTGTATCGCTCCAAAAAGTGAGAGATAAAACAGATAGTGTAAGAGGGAGAGGGGAAGGAGGTGTTTTCATGGCATCTGTTGCTCGTGACCCCTCCGCGGATCCTGTACGGAAAACATGTCCGTACAAGCTGCAATTATTTTTTTTTGTGTATTTCACGTTTTGTGAAAATGTTTTGAAATTTTACAACATGTGCAAATCATAGTTCAAAAGTAGGTGACTGTACGCCCATACAATATGCCTATTGTATGCAAAACATACAATATGGCCTTAAGACCCATATTGTATTGGCCGCAAAATGAAATAAAATAGTAACAGGGTTGAGTTGCACATGGATCGATAGAGAATTCACTAAATTTTTGTCTTCCCCAGTAGTGTAAACTGCCCTATCTGTGTGACATCTCTCAAAGCCATCTTTTCTCATTTCGTGTCAAGTTTAATGTTCCAACACCTGGGACTTTGTTTTAGACCATATATAGATTTGTGTAGTTTACACACCATGTGTTGTTTTCCTGATTCTATCATGCCCTCTGGTTGCTCCATGTAGACTTCTTCTTCTAAATCCCCATTAAGAAATGTTGTTTTGATATCTAGTTGATGCAATTGCATTCCCTCTGCTGCCCCTAAGGCAATTAAACTTTTGAGACTATTAAATTTCACTACTGGTGAGAAAGTCTCAGTGTAATCAACCCCCTCTTCTTGAGAATACCCTTTAACCTCGCTTTATATCTTTCCACTGACCCCATCTGACTTCTTCTTAATCTTAACGACCCATTTACACCCCACAATGTTTTTCTCTAATGGGCGTTCCACTAAGGTCCAAGTTTTGTTTTTGATCAATGAGTCATATTCTAATTCTGTTACCTTTTTCCATTTTTGAGAATTATAACTCTCCAAAGCTTCATGAAAGGTTTGCGGTTCCCCCTTCGCCGCCATAAAACAATAAGCTAAACCCACATCTCCCGTTTCTTCAATAAGTCGTTTTGGTTTAGCACGTATCCGATTAGAAACTCTTTGAGGGGTTACCTTCAATCTTGATTGTTGAATCGGATACGGAGAGGTTGTAATTTGCGAAGGTTGTGGTGCCGGTAACTTCTCCAATGGTAAAGGTTGAAAGGTTGATGTTCCACCGGGGATGACGAAAGTCTGAACTGGAATGGAAATTGGGGTCGATGACGAAAGCTCCACTTCATCTTCTCTGCTCGGAGTACCTGGTGTTTGTGGAGATCCACTTTCCATTTTTTCTTGATTGTTAACGGGAACAGTGACAGTCTCTGGTTCTTCATACCAAGGATCAAAACTACCTGTCACATCTGAATTACATTCCTTCCTTCATCTATAGTCACATCTCGGCTAACATGAACTTTCCTTGTTACTAGGTCATAAACTCTGTAAGCTTTTCTATATTTATGTCATAACCTACAAAGACACCAGTCCAACTCTTCTTATCAAATTTCTTTCTATTCTGTGTTGGGATGTGAACAAACGTTTTGCTTCCAAAAACTCTAAAGTGCTTAGCATTTGGTTTAAAGCCTGACCAAGCTTCTTCAGGTATAATATCTTTCAGAGAAGTACTAGGAGAACGATATTTCAAATAAACTGCAGTAAAGATAGCTTCAGCCCATAAGTTTTGACTTAGCTTTGCACTATGTAGTAAACAACGTGCAATTTCAACTAAAGTTTGATTAAGTCTTTCTGATACTCCGTTTTGCTGTGGACTATAAGCTACTGTAAATTCTTGCTGTATCCCCTAAGTTTTGCAGTTTTCCTAAAAAGCATTGGAGGTATATTCTCCCCCATTATCCGACTTTAAAATTTGGATCCGTTCTCCTGCCTGGTTTTCTTCCACGGTTTTAAACTCTCTGAATTTTTAAAGGGCTTCACTCTTGGATTTCATAAAATACACCCATACTTTTCTAGTGCACTCATCCGTAAATGTGATGAAAAATCTAGAACCTCCAAGACTTAAGGAGTGAGGACCGCTCAAGTCAGAATGAATAAGCTCCAGCTTCCTTCTATGTTTAGGTTCATCATCTTTATGAAAAGGAAGCCTTCTTTGCTTACCTTGAGCGCATCCTTCACACCACTTAAGGTTGTCTTGGGCGTTGACTTCCTCAAGTCCTCAGACCATCTTCTTTTCAATGAGTCGTTTGAGATTTTGCTCTCCGAGATGACCAAATCGTTGATGCCATAGCTCCAAAGTCTCCGCTTCTTTGCTGAAATTCATCTGTGCAACTTCATCATCCAAACGTAGAACAAAAAGATTCCCTTCCGAATATCCAAGAGCGATTAACTTCCCCTCACTTTTGATTTCACACCGTTCACTTTTATTTTTCTCAAATTCGATTTTTAGTCCACTCTTCACAGCATGCATAACACTAAAAGGGTTATGCTTTAAACCTGGTAAGTATAAAACATTTTTTAAATGCCCTTCATGACTACCAGTATCACAGTATAACTGTAACTTAACCTCGCCTATTATACTGGTCTCTAGAATCTTATCATCTGCCAGTACAATTCGTCGAGGATTCTGTAAAGCTGTGAGAGAAGAAAAGATGGACTTGACATTACACATGTGATGAGATGCTCCAGAATCTATAATCCATTTACTTTTCTGAGCATTTGACTGTGTGATAAAATTTTTAGTCTCATCCTGAATGGTCATGGCAAATGATGGTTTGTTTTGTCTGTTTTTGTCTTTACTACGACAAACAGAAGACTTATGACCTGGTTTTCCACAGCTGTAACAAATAATCTTTCTTGAAGTTTTTAGTTTCATTCTTTTTAAATCTACAATCAGCAGTCTGATGATTGGTTTTCCCACATATAGCACAAGCGGTTACTGACTCAGTGCGTTTTACTGACTGTTTGCCTTTGACATAAAGAGCTGAATCTGACTCTTTTTCCTCATTTCTTTTTATTTCAACTTCTTCTTGAATGAAATGTTGACATACTGCATCAAAGTCTACATTAGGTTGACTTTTTAAAGCCGTGATCATCATAGTATACTGTGATGGTAATGACCTAAACAGTGTAAGGATCAAATCATCATCATTCAGTTTTGTGCCGACTGCGGCTAGCTGTAACTTAAGGTTTTTCAGTCTATTTATATGAGTTTCCATATTATCCCCACTCTCCATACTAAAATCCAGCAATTTATTTCTTAATTGCATGATATTTGAAAGATTAATACGCTCATGTACAGTCCTTAATTTATCCCACATAGCTTTAGGTTTTTCTAACTCAACTATGTGTAAAAGTTGACTGTCTTCCACTGCTAGAAAAATTAACGTCGCTGCCTCTTCTTCCCTTCTATCATAACCTGCTACCATTAAAGCTTCAGGAGGTTTGAGTTCAGTGCCTGCTACAATTCCCTAGTAATTCTTATATTTTAAAATACAGGTCATCTTAGCTTTCCATAGTAAATAGTTACTACCATTAAATTTCTGGATGTCTGTAATTTTTTCCTAGAGCTCCGATACCATGTTGAGATTCTGAAGAAATGGCCATAGGATCGATCAATTACAAGACAGGAAGCTAAGGAAAATAATTCTCTATATGAGAAAGCAAAGCTTAATTGCTGAACAAGAAAGTAGATAGATTAATTCCACGACAAAATAAGCAAACAATTCTCTATATGAGAAAGCAAAGCTTAATTGTTGAACAAGAAAGAAGATAGATTAATTCCACGACAAAATAAGCACTCAGTGCAAAACTAGCAGCAGGGAAAAATTGGAGAGAATAATTCGATTGATGATTTATTAATGCATAGCTTTGGTACATTTTTATATGTGTAGGTGTTGTGTAGACCTATGCAACTTGCGTGTCACGTAAAGAAATAGAATATAACTTGTGATACACGTAGACCAATGAAAGACCGCCAAGTACAAAATGTCCGCATGCTTTTTCGTCACGTATACTCAAAATTTACGTCTACTTGACTTCCCGTACCCTACAAGTCAAGGACCACGTTTTCACGAAAAACTTGACGTCTACGTATATGTACCTTCACGTCTATCAACCGTACATATAAATAACAAGACTCCGGTTGAATTCTCTCTCACGTAACAACTTTGACCAACTTTGATTTCTGCTCTTTCGCTGAAAATGGACGCAGAAATCTTAACACCCCCTCTCTGAGTCATTTTCTGCATACTATCAATTGTCCTCACTAAATAGGACCAACTCCTGTGAGCTGATAACAAACAACTATTTTATCTCGAGGAACTGCTTTAGTCAAATGATCTGCTGCTTGTTGAGCTGAACTAACAAACTCAAACTTTAAAACTTTCTTTTCAACATGTTCTCTCACAAAATGTGTTTGAATGTCTATATGTATTGTCCTTGCATGGTAAACTATATTTTTCATCAAAGCAATGCTACTCTGATTATCTGTGAGAATTACTCAAAATTTACGGCTACTTGACTTCCCGTACACTACAAGTCAAGGACCACGTTTTCACGAAAAACTTGACGTCTACGTATATGTACCTTCACGTCTATCAACCGTACACATAACTAACAAGACTCCGATTGACTTCTCTCTCATGTAACAACTTTGACCAACTTTGACTTTCTGGTCTTTCGCTGAAAATGGTACGGACATTTTCGAAAAGAGACGTTGAAACGTCACACTATTTTCGCGCATTAAGTTTGAAAAATGTAAGGTCATCTTCTTCAATTTTTTTTGAAAGAAGCCGCCATGGAATATTGAAAACGAAACCGCAAGGAAGCCGCCTCCCTATAATCTACCATGGCTGTCAGTCAGATCAGATAGACGGACAACGTTCGAACCTGAAATTGCAACAGTTTCATAACCGCCATGTTCATATATCCTACTACCAGTTGATCAAGGAAGTCAGATATACGTAAAGTGTGTGACATATATATTAATAATAATGACTGTTTACCCCTCATTTAACGGAAACCTTACAAACTGCGCTATATGTAATTTTTTGTTTGTTTTCCATGTACGGAATTGTACGGATGAAAATTCATTAAAGATTTTTAACGATTTGTTCAAAACGTTCAATGCGTTCGTTACGTATAATTCGTCGCGATTGAATCGTTCGCACTAAACGCTATGAACAACTATGTTTAAATGATTAAATCGCAGCATGACGTACGTCGTAGGCCCGTACATTTGTACTTTAACCATTCCGAAAATATACGCCACGTCAGCAGGCGTAAGCTTTTGTTTGGAAAATTTGCCAGATCAGCAGGCAGAACTTCTTTGTCTTTTTGTACACGCATGCAAACGGTCATGCCGTACGGTTCTCTTCTCTGATTACACGTCAGCATACGGCACGCCTTGTAAATTTACTTTTGTTTTTTTCTCCTCTCCAAAAAATCTTTAATTTTGAGTTTTGAGGTGGATAAACTTTTTGACCTTTCACCTCAAAAAAAAAAAGGAAAAAAAAAAGAGAGAAAAAAAAACAAAAAAAAAGAAGGAAAAAAAAAAAGGAATTTGAAAAGAAAAGAACAGAAAAAATAAATAAATTAAGAAACAAATACAAAACTAAAATACTTTTTCGCAAATTTAGTGATTTAAAAAATTTATAGACTTAAAGAAGTTTGTGCTTTCCTTTTTTTTTTTTTTCTTTCATCTTCTTCTTCCTTTTTTTTTTTTTTTTTCCTTCTTTTTTTCAACATGTCTCAAATTTTATCGCAATTTCCGACAATTTTATCAAAAAAAAAATGGGTTCTCACAAAATGTGAAAAAGGACAAAAAGGTTCAAATGTCGCAATTTCAAAACTGTCCACATCTTCCCTTCAAAAAAAAAA
Organism: Zygnema cylindricum; assembly: GCA_037447655.1. Lineage (NCBI taxonomy): Eukaryota > Viridiplantae > Streptophyta > Zygnematophyceae > Zygnematales > Zygnemataceae > Zygnema > Zygnema cylindricum. The sequence goes on along the minus strand of JBBHKE010001095.1, from coordinate 9,688 downwards.
ACGTTTTTTTAGAAAAATCGACAGTGGGTGATTTGTTTTCAGCTTCTTCAAATTTTCATCAAAACAGGTTTCCTCCCTTCCCTCCCCCCCCCCCCCCCTATCACCCCCCTGCTCCTCTCCCCTGTCCCTTCCCCCATCCCCTCCCCCTCCCCCTCCCCCTCTTTCTCCCTCCTGTTATTTTAAGTTGAGCATATTTTAAATTTTGAAAAGTTTACTTTATTTTTCATATGTTTTATTGCGTGCAATATCCAGTCTCCCTCTCTCTCTAACTCTCCACCCCCCACCCTCCCACTGCCCTGCCTGAACCCTTTTTTTTGTAGTTTTTTTATTCCGTGTTTTTTTTGTTTTTTTCTGGCCGAAATTAGTTTGGGTTTTATTTTTCATCATTTTTGACATTTCGAAATTTTCTTTTTCCGGGCAGGAAATCATTTTTTTACGAAAAAAGTCACTGCGGGAAAAAAACGGCGGTCAGAGCGCAAAATGTAAACTTCAAAAATTTGAAATCCCAGTTTTATCCATCTCTCTTCCTCTCACTCTACCTCTCTTTCACTCTCTCCTTCTCCCTCTCCCTATCCCTCTCCCTCTCCCTCTCCCTCTCCCTCTCTCTCTCCCTCTTCCCCCTCATCCCTCTCCCTCTTCCTCTCCAACTCCCTCTCCCTCTCCAACTCCCTCTCCAACTCCCTCTCCCTCTCCCTCTCCCTCTCCCTCTCCCTCTCCCTCTCCCTTTCCCTTCCCCTTTTCCTCTCCCTCTCCCTCTCCCTTCTTCCCCCTCCCTCTCCCTCCCCCTCTTTCCCCATCCCCCTCCCCCTCCCCCTCCCCCTCTACCTCCCCCTCTACCTCCCCCTCCCCCTCCCTCTCCCTCTCCCCCTCCCCCCCTCCCACTCCCCCCTCTCCCTCACCCTCCCCCTCGCTTTCCCCCGCTCCCTCTCCTTCCTCTCTTCCCTCTATTTTCGGAGACCCTGTTTTTCTTTTGATTTTTTTAAAATTTAATTATGTTTTGATTTACTTACTATTGGTAACGCTATTTATGTATACTTTTTCTATTGAATTTTTTATTTATTTGTTTATTTATGTTTTTTTTTTTTCCCTTGGCTGCCCAAATTAACGTTTTTTTATACTCTACTTATCCACATTTTCTTCCCCCTTTCACTCTCCTCATCCCCTCTTTTTTTTTTTTTTTTTTTTTTTTTTTTTTTTTTTTTTTTTCCTTTCTTTTTCTTTTTTTTTTGCTTTTCTTTTTTGGGGCAGGACTTTCAAAAAAAGTCGGAGGAAATTTTGGATCAAGGGCAGATGGCGGTGGGGGAGGCGGCGGCAAACGCGACAATTGTCACAATTGATGCCCGAGTGAAAGTGGGTTTATATTTTTTATTTCTGTTTTTGAAGAAATAATTCTATTATGAAGAATTGTTATTATTTTAGTTTTTATTTTATTTTCGCTTGTGAAGTATTTATCATAATAATCGTTTTTATTATTTTTGTTATTACTTTTTCGACGAAAGCAAAAAACAAAATGAAAACATTATGGAGAGATGAGTTTTTAGATGAAGAGATCGGTTTCCATTCGATCTCCATTTTTTTTTTTTCACGTTTAGCTTCTCTCCTCTCTCTCTTTTTTTTTTTAATATTCTTTTAATTACAGAAAATTCATTCAAAGATAACAATTTAAACAGGATGCAAATAAAAAAGATTGTACACAAATATCAAGCAGAGTCGAGGAAAAAATACAAGGGGAGCGTCTCAACATCGAAGTTTTTAAATACTGCATCAAAAACGGACGATGGAAATATATTTTCTTCTTTTAAAAAGACAAAAAAATTGTTTTATCTAAGGATAACAAGCCACTTGTTTCCGGAAGTATATCTCTTAAATTACAGTCTTTGAGCATCGATTGATCTTGTTAAGTCCTGACTTTAAAGAAAAGACATAAAAAAAAATGCCTTGACATTAAATACATGTACTTTCAAATCAGAAATGCATTTTTTTTTTTTATGTTTATTTTTTTAAAGGCACAAGACGCAGCGGAAGCCGTTGGACAAAAAGCGGAAGAGGTGAATAAAACGATTCAGGACATATTTCCGGAGGTCAGAAAAATCTTCTTTTGTTTATTCATTTATTCTTTGTTTATTTATCTATTTTTTAATGAGTATATGTATCTCCCTTTTTTCTTCTCCCTATCCATCTTTTTTTTTTCTCATTTGATGAAGTTATTTGTTTTCATTTTTAACAATGGTTTTACTCTCCTGAGATTGTTTACGGGACTCCTTTTCTATTTTTTACGTCTCCGTCTGCTTTTCTCTCACTATTATTTTTCAATATCCTACGGACTGCGCTTCGCGTCGGTGTTTGGATCCTCCCTCAGTTCCTCAATCTCTCTCCTCTCCTCTCTCTCCTCTCCTCTCCTCTCTCTCCTCTAATCTTGTATATAATGTGTGTGTGGATAATGTATGACGTCCAATGGTGTGAATATGTGTAATAATGATACAACATGATAATAATATTAATGTAATTCCATAAAATTAAAAACAAATAATCATGTCATGTAAAAAAAAAAATAATAAAAAAAATGTCATCATATCATCATCACATCATCATCATCACATCATCATCCTCACATCACATACATCATCATCATCACATCATCATCATCATCATCATCATCATCACATCATCATCATCATCATCATCATCATATCACATGCTATGCATAATCCTCATCTTTTGCATCATCATCGTATGCATCTTTTCGTCTCGCTCAAATAAATAATAATGTCGTGCCTTCCCTCTCCTTTCCCCCTTTCCTCCCCTTCCCCCCGCTCTATCCATCTACCCTCTCTCCCTCACCTTCTCTTTCCCTCTCTCTCCCTCCTCTCTCACATTCACCTTCTCTCCAACCCTCCCTGTTTCGCTCCCTCGTCCTCTTCCTACCGCTCTCCCTCTCTTCGCTGCTCTGATTCACTCTCTCCCTCTCCGCCTGTGTTTCTCACTCACCCTCTCTCCTTCTCCCCCTCTCTCTCCCTCTTTCAGCCAAAGTTGGAATCTGATGTAAACGAAAAAAATGACAAAGATTTGGATATTGCCACAAAAGACGGAAAATGATTCGCCATCGACCTAATTTTTCTCTCAATTTGAGATTTTGAGGATCTTGGAAATCCCTAAAATTGTTTTTTTTTTTTTGTGCATTAAAAGATTTAGTAGTCGGAGATTAAAAGCAGTAAACGGTTTTTGGATTATTGGTTTTTTTTTTTGAATTTTGGACTTCGAGACATTTGAGATTGTGAGGTTGTGGTATATTTTTTTATTATTTGTTTTGTAAATATATATAATTTTTTTTTTTCGGTTTTTTTCCTTTCCGTTTTTGTTTTAGTTTTTGTTGTTTTTTTTCTTTTCGTTTTTTTTTTTTAATGCAATCTTTTTTCTTTTTGTTTTTGCCATTGTTATAGATTTTTCATAGAAGTTTTCTTTTTTTTTGTTATTTTTTTATTTGTGTGCGTGTGTATGTGTTTGTTTTTTTCATTTTGCTTCTTTTTTTGATCGTTTTTTTTTTTTTCTTTCCACCATAATTGAAGATGGGCTTTTTTTTTTTTTGAGTGACAAAACTGATTTAATAATTGTAAAATACAATAGAACGAAACAAAGTTAATAAGGATTTATCATTTGTATTATTAATCAAATGTGGATAATTGTTGAATCAAAAGTTGTTGCAAATATTTCAAGAAAATTAATTAATCGCATTTTTTGAAAATTTGGTATCCACTTTGGTATTAAAACCATCATAATGAATTTCAATAATTATAATTAAAAGATGGGTTGTATCTTTTGTGAATTTTTTTACAATATTGTGTGGTTTTTTGACACTAGTGGCATATTTGTCAACCGTGGACAGTGTTATTTTTTTTTTTTGTTATCAAGTTTATCATCTTTTTTTTCTTTTCTGTTCTGTTTTTTTTTTTTTTGTCTTTTTTATTGCTGTTTTATGTAAGTAGTTTTATGGCAATATACTATTTTTATTTTTGAGAATCAAACGATTTAAAATGGCGTTTACGTGTATTATTTTATTTTTATTTAGCTAATTGAGTTTGTAAATAAGAAAAATATGCCACTTACTATTATGACAATATGAAAATTGTGTTTTGAAAAAGGTTTAAATTGAGCATAATAGCTTCCACTTTTTGAAAATCTGAACATTAATTAGTGTTATTTTTTGCATCAGCATGAGAAATCTGAATTTTCTTCAAAATTTTAGAGACAAAAAAAAAAAAAATTATGAGTTAAAATTTTTTTGCAACAGAAATTCATAATTCTAACAAAAAAAAAATAAAACAAAATAATAAATTAAGAAAGTAAAAAGTAGTAAAAAAAAGATACGAGGAAACAAAAAAAAAAAAAATAATAACGAAAGAGAGAAAAATTGTTTGTAACTCACACTAGTGATTGCAAATTTGAAAAAAAACACACATTTACAATTACACCTTTATTAATATTTTTTAATTATATGGAAAGCACTCTACTTTTTTTCTCGATGTTGTTTATGTTACAATTTTCGCAAAAAAAAAAAAGAAATTGTCACAATAGTGTTTCCAATGTCTTCAAAATGGGATATTTTAGTTTTAAATAAATCGATATTGTACATAGTCGAACTTTTATCGTCCAATGACAAGCTTCTAAATGCCGTAACTTTTACCACTGTCGTCGATGTAGGAAAAGACAAAAAAGAACGCTAGAGGAAAAAAAATGTTAAATAAATGTTTCCACCAACAGCCTCTTTTGATTTTTTATGCACCAAATTTTTCATCTCTAAAAAGAGAACAAAAAAGAAAAATCATCTCTACATCTCAAGTTGAACATAAAAACCAAATCCAAAACTGAAAGCCTCAGTATGAAGACAAAAATAGACACGCACACTAGACATAAATAAATATATGTGTGTATATGTTTGTTTGTGTCTACGTATGCATATATATACACACATATCTTTACATATAAAAAAAAATAATATGATTTCTATAAAGAATAATGATGTTAAGAGCAAATTGAATATTTGGGAGCATATGTACCAATTAGTTTTTCTTTTTTTTTCAACTTATTTCACAATTTTACTCTTGTGCAAATAAAAGAACAATTTGATGTAAATTGCGAATCTGCAATCAGTAATTTTAATCGAACATCTCTTTAAAATAATAAATTAAATAAATATCTTAAATAATTTAAGGTAGATTATATTTGTAGATGATTAGATTTAACATTCCATGATATAACTCACATTGTTCATTTTTCGTTTTTGGCAAAAAAATCATGGCAAAGAGTAATCGTTAAAATCTACATTAAATACATATATTGACATTTTTGAAAAACGAAAAGAATAGAAAGGGAATAAAGTTTCAAATATAAACATATATGTATGTAAAAAGAAAAACAAAATAAGCAATTCATTCATTTTTTTGAATTCAGTTATTTTTTTGAAAAAACATCTTTCAAATTTATTTGATTTTTGCACATTTTTTGAAGCCGTCCCAAAAAAATCAGGAAAAAAATAAGAAAAAAAAATAAAAAAATACGCACACATAAAACAAACAAGCACCAAGACAGTTAAAACGCAAAAAAAGAAGATTATTTTCCATTTGAAACAAAAAATACACACAAAGTACAAAGAGAAAAAAGACACTACTTGTTCTCCTAGAAAAAAAGAAAAAAAAAGGGAAAAAGAAAACTCCGAATGCCAGAATTTTGGCCCTAACTGCTCCCATTGCCGTAAAACTGACTCCGTAAAAAGCAACGGCATGGAACCACCTCTCCGTTTTATGTACACTTGACTCGCACGTGTAGATTCCATGGTTCAGCTGACGTCAGGTAACTATCCTTACACTTACCCCCTCACTCTTATCTCCTCGCTTCACTCCCCTTTTTCCCTGTCCTCTTCTTCTCTCACTCTCTTCCCTCTCTTCCTTTCGCTCTCACATTTACTTTCCTTCCTTTTATGAACTCTACAATCTCTCTCCTTCTCCCCCTCTTGTTCTCTTCTCTCTCTCCCTCTCTCCCACCCTCTAGTTAGATCCACTCACTTTAGATCCTCGCGATCGCATTTTATCAACTGTTGTCCTTCCCTCCTCCCCTGCTAATCCGGGACTGCTTCCAGTCGATACTCTCACATCTCCCTCTCTCTCCTCCCCACTATTCCCATTACTCAATTTTCCCTCGTGACCGTTTCCTCCCTCTCCCTCTCCACTTTTCCCATTCGTCAAATAGCTCCCACCAACTGACGATGTTGTCTTCACCTGTCCTCCAACTCCGTTTGACTTTTTCTGACTTTCCTCATTTTTTGTCTTTAGTTCATTTTCCGCACCGTTTGTCGTTTTTGTAATTTCTTGAGTACCCTCATTTCTTTGTATCCCTTCTCTGGCGTCTCGAATCACTTCTTGAGATTCACTTCCGATTTCTCGACTCACTTCTTCGATCGTTTTTTCCAAATCGCCGACATTATTTTTAGATTGGTTCCCACTCGCCTTTACCCCATTTTCCAAACCCTTCCCGATTTCGTTCGTCTCCCTCCCAATATCTTTTCCGAATTCTTGTCCAATTCCTTTCGTCTCGTATCCGAATTCTTTGGCCTCCTTCTCTACCTCAGACGCACCTTCCTGGAACTTTCCTCCGACATCTCTTCCGGTCTCTTTAGTCTTATTACCCAAGTCTCCAGCCGCCGATCTTGTCTCATTCCCAAGTTCTTTTGTCTCATTACCCAAATCCCTGAAAGTTGACTTAGTCTCATTGCCCAAATCCTGTCCCGCCGATTTTGTCCTTTCTGTGGCTTCTTCTGTCTTTCCTCGGACCTCATTTCCGACTCCTCTCAATTCTCCTCCCACCTCATTCGACTTTTCTGAGGTCTTTTGTCCTATCTCATCGGCTTTTCCTCTCACATTCGCTCCCACTCCTTTCGCTGTCTCTTTTGTCTCTGTGCCGAACTCTTTCGTCCTTTCCTTGACGTCTTCCCCGGTCTCCTTCACCTTCTCAGAAGCTTCCTCGGCCTTTCCTCTCACATTTGCTCCAACTTCTTTCGTCTTTTCCTTCGCCTCCGTACCGATCTCTTTCGTCTTTTCCTTGACGTCTTCCCCAGCTTCCTGGGCTTTCTCGGAAGCTTCCTGAGCCTTTCCTTTAACATTTTGTCCCGCTTCTTTGGCTTTATCTCCGACGTATTCGGCGTTTTCCTTCACGTTTTGTCCTGCTTCTTTTGTCTTTTCCTTCGCCTCGTGACCCACTTCTTTGACTTTTCCCGTGACATTTGAAGCGGTTCTTTGAACTTGATCTCCAGCTTTTGCCGTGGTTTTCTTTGTCTGAAAAGAGAGAAAAGAAAGAAAAAATAAAGAGGGGAAGAGGGGATTCAAAAAAGGTAAGGATTAGTGAGTGTGATAGGGAGAAGGAGAGAGAAGAGAAATATGAGGGGAGAGAGAGCAAGGAAGAGAGAAAAAGGAGAGAGAGCGAGAGAATCTACAAAGAAAAAAAAACCTTAACAAGTCAAATTCTTAAAAAAGGAATATTTCCCAGTTGACAAACTTCATTGAAAATAGTTTAAAAAAAGTAAAAAAATCAAAATTCACCTCATCCACTCTTTTGACACAACAATTCATAAAACCCAATTGAGAATTTACACACTTTAAATATAAATTTTTTAAATAGAAGAGAAAAGAAGGAGAAAAAAGTCACCTCTTGGGCCACCCCTCCAAAAGTCTCTTCTACCGCGTCGACCAATCGGTGCGCAGCCTCCTCCAACTGCTTTTTGCCAACACGAAGGGGGGAAGAGAGAGGAAGAGGGAGAACGAGAGGGAGGGAGAGCGAGAGGGAGGGAGAGGGAGGGGGGAGGGAGAGGGAAAGGGATGGAGGGAAAGAGTGAATTTCTGACAATGTAAGCCATGAAAGAGAAATAAAACAAAACAAAAGACTGGAAAGGACAAAAGGGGAAAATCCCTTTTCAATTGCAGCACAAAATTGGAGTCAAAGAAAAAACAAAAAGTACCGTACCGTAACGTCATCGTCTCCCATCGCTCTTACTTGTGTCGATTTCGAAACTTTCTTTTGAATTTTTAAAAGATTAACTTTTTTCGAGTTAGCGACTCGCAGCGATCTTTTCGGAAAAAAAACTCCTTGGGGCAATCTGACCCGCCCCCAAAAAAAAAAATAAAAAAAAAATGAATGATGTTAATGGATGTACAAAACTGAATTATAAAAATGAATTGTAAAAATGAAATAATACAAATGCTATTATGAAAACAAATTAATTACATTCTCGGCTAAATTTTCGAGAAAAAATAATGCAAGTTTTGAAAACTCTAAAAATATAAAAAACGAGGGAATAAAAAAACAAGAAACAAGAATGAACTCGAAAACAAACAAAAACGAACAAACCTTTGTGAAGAGATCGTTTTTGTCTTTTCTGTTTGGCTGCGACCAATCAGAGCGCAAGAAGGCGCCATGGCAGACACAGAAAACGACAAAGATGCCATGGCTGAAAAACTTTGAATGACTTAAGATCGAAAATTAGTGAGGGAGAGAGGGAAAGATAAGTTGCTAGAAAAAAAAATGAAAAAAATAAAACAAAGAATTTCAACTTTTAACTTGTTTTTTGTTTGTGTTTTTCTGAAAACCGTTCAATTTAACACTTTAATTTCTCGGAGATATTTAAGATTTTCTTTTTTTGAAGAAACATTGCCAACATTAGGAACTTTGGGAGATGAAAAAACGTTTTTTTTTTGGATACAACGTGGCAATGTTTTAGAAGATTAAAAAAAAACTAGAAGTAGCTTTTCGTTTTTTACTGTCACGTGGCATTACAAAACTACAGAACTACAACTCAATCTGCATGGCACGTGTCATACTCGAAGCTACATTACACGTGGCAGATTGTTGTTTCGTAACGTTTAGCATTTCATGGCACACGTGGAAATTCTATATTCCAGACGTGGCATGTTTTGCATACGTGGCAGACCCTTCAATAAATTTGAGTTTTAGGAAAATCTCCGCACTGACAGGTAACGTGGCATAATTCCAGAATTTTAGATTTTGTGCACGTACTAAACTCGATCGGTTTGGTACATAGTTGTTCACGGCGATTAGTGCGAACTTACCGTACGCGACGAATTATACGTAACAAACGCATTGAACCTTTTGATCAAATCGCAAAAAATCGTTAATGAATTTCCTTCCGTACTATTCCGTACATAAAAAAAAAAACAAAAAACTATTACATATAACGCAGTTTGCAAGTTTTTCCCGTTAAATGAGCGGTAAAACATTAAACTCTTTATATTTTTATCACACTCTTTGCTGATATCTAAACTTCTTCCCCGACTGGTAGTCCGGTCGTTCACCTTAAAATATGCATCTATGTAACCCGACCAGGTTCGAATGACGCGAAGGTAAAATTTAATGAATTTTCGTCTGTCCGAGCCTATCTGACAGATAGACATGGCCGCCTTCTGTCTGCCTTCTTTCTCTATCTCGCAAACAGCGCATTACTTAAAAAAAAAAAAAATCTCTCCTCGATTTATGGGCATGATTGCTTTTGTCAAAGTCTGGAGGCGAGGAAAGTAAAAAGCTTTGGAGGGAGGAGGGTAGGATATGGGGAAGCAGCTTCCTCGCAGTTTCGTTTTCAATGTTCCATGGCGTCTTCTTTCAAAAAAAATTGAAGAAGACGCCCGTA
>JBBHKE010001094.1:0-20163 GCA_037447655.1 Zygnema cylindricum | reverse complement strand
TGTGCACACGTTATCAATTCACACTGACACACAAAAAAGGGAACTTCTAAATGTATGCGAACGTCTATTTTGGAAACTGGATTCCGCTAATTTTATAAGCGCCACTCTCTATGTGACCGACATAAATTAACCAGTATTTCCGTACGGATGTCGGTAGCGAAGTACACGGCTGTACGAACAAACATCTTCCGTACACCACACTATTAATGAATACAGTACGGTCATACACTTGACGCTATTTTACTAGAACCCTAATTAATGTCAAAGATAAATTAGATTCAATCACTGTATTTCGGGTATCAATGTCAAAATTTTGGGGTGCCGATATAGCGTACAGTACGCTAATAACGATTCACGGTGTACTTCTCACACTTCTCGCACAGCCATTGTGAAAGCCTTCCGCCGCTTAACAACAACAACCTTTATTGTGGATGCGAGAGTGGAATCAGTGCATCATCATAGATTGTACACGGTGATAGCCGTCACGGGCGTTGTCGACGTATACAGTCGTCACAAATTTAAATAACAAACTAGAGTGAAAACATAGAGAATTAGGGTACCTTCGCATGTGCTAAAGTTACAGTTATTTTCTTTCATTTTACTCCGTAACTTAGAAAAAAAAAATTGCAGTTGTACAAAAAAATTGAAATTACCACCGTACAAGTTGCGTTACCCTTAAACTGTATATGACTTGTAGTTTGTTGTCTAACACGATGCAATTTGTCGCCTAACGCATTTCGACCCACTTTCGCGTCCTTTTAGCTAATGTTCAAACTTTACATAAAATCACCTCGCGAGGTGATTTGAAATGAAGTTCCATAAGGTGAACGAATAGGTAGATGCTGTAGCACGTGTTGGATGTTTTTTACAATTTTTGTGCGCGGAGTACCAACAAAACATCACCGCACTCTTACAGCCTGTGCGTAATGTTTTTCGTGCGCTAATTTCCATACAGGGGTCGTCTCTCTCAAACACACGTGTTTTCACACATACGGCGTAGGAAAAACATTGGGCTTTTGTGCGATAGCGAAAGGTATTTTAAGGTTTCAACACGTCGACAATGTGGCGTACAGACATTGTGAAGTCACAAAAATTGTAGAGCGTGCGGAGAGACGCCTCAAATTGAAGTCGAGTGGAAGTTTCGCCTCAATTTTTGTACCACTTCATCTGTCACATTGTTTCATACACGTCTAAACAAGTCACATTTTAAGTAACAAGTTATTTGCATTTTTCATCCGAATGCTCTGAAAGTTGTATGGAGAATCTTCAATTAAAAACAAAGTAGCAAGACTAAGTTTCGATTACATGTGGAAGGACCCTTAAAGACACTTAAAATCTGGGTGCGCCGGATCCGCGCTAAAATACAAAGTAAATACGCTATATTACAACTACATGGGGTCGTACCTTTACACGGTACACCGTGAATTGATTGTTGATTATTCTTTTGTCTCACAAACCATCTTTTCTCCGTGCACATTTGTCGAATTGTGGATCTGACGGTTACGATTGAAAGAAAAAATGAAGTTTCCTGTTGGCGGTCACGATGTGAAAATCAAACAAATGTGTACGGATAACATAAGTTTTAAGTGGCTAAAAACGTATTAACTTTAATAGCGATTCACGATGTACCTATTGTAACCATAGTTAGTATTATATAGTACGTACTAAACTATATTGAGTATTTGTATAGAGCGTATTAAACCATATTGAGTATTATACAATAGATATTGTAATGTAATGTACATTACACCTTGAATCGTGATTAGCCTATAGAAATTATTAGTGTAAAGAAAAAAATAACGTCATTTATTCTAATTTAGTGCCAAGGGACGTGGCAGATTATGGTCCAAGTCCTTAAAGAGTGTAATCTATTCTATTTAAGGTATCAATGTCAAATTTTTGGGGTGTCGATTATACCTACATAAGACTAATAAGGGTGAAGTTCCATCAGACGTTTCTGTAATCGTACGGCCAACTCTACAGACCGGGTCGATTGAGAGTGGACTTCCATTACGCTTCTCAATAATTGTACGGAAAATTTAACTGAATGGCGCGCCTTCCATTAGGTCGCGTTTGTAAACTCTTTTTTATTTGTGTGGCTCATGCTTGATGATAACACGTAGGTTTATATTAGGTTCTTAAAATCTTGAAAGAATCTTAAAATGCAAAGTTATGAATGCAATATTTGTACGAGCGGAGGTAATATCTGTACTTGCGGGAGGAAATATCTACACCACCTGATGTAATTAATGACTCGTACAGAGGACATTAATAGTACTACCCAAAATTTCAAAACAGAACCACAAAAAGGCGGCGGCAAACTTTGATGGTGGGAGCGTGACAGAACAATTTACGCGGATTCGCAGCCACCTTGGCGGAAGTCACGTGGCCTTTGCGACGTGTACGCACATAAGCGCGCGGTCATCGTTGATTTTTTTTTAACTTTTCCACGCGTCCCATTTTACTCGTTCTGTTTTCGAGAACTGTCCTCTCGGTGCAAGTTCTTAACAAATTGTAGGGCTAGTGACGCGGCGTCTCAGATAAAAATTATAATAGCACCCGATGGTCTGAATTTAACCCTACAACCTTGGACATTTTTTTTGTAATGATGTTTTCTTTGGAAAAAAAAAATTATGTACGAACCTGTACGAAACAGTACGACCGTCAGTAAAAAACCAATTTTTTCGCTAATGGAACTCCACCCTGAGGGTAACCTTCAATCAGGCAAAAAGTGGGGTTGTTTACTGGAGAAAGCACATTTCCGTACTAAGCCGTACTGTTTATATTTTATTTTTTTTAAAAGATGTTTACGAGAAATCCGTTAAGATTCTCCAAACTTTTTGGCAAAAACTTCGACCGTCCGATTTCGAATTTTCGAGGCAAACACCCCTTCTTTCCAGTTACTGGCGAGTCACCTCCGACTGTCCTCAGGAGGATACTTTGCGCTTACTGGATGCGTTTATTGGTCCACTTGTAAAATCAGAGTAGATCGACGACAAACGTGAAGATATAAACTTACATGTGGCAAATGTCGTGTACCGTCTGACATCAAAGCCAGCTTGTTCCACGACAAAATCTTGGTTGTAGGACATCCTGTTACGCCTCCTTCATAAATGTGCACAATCCAGTTGGTACAGCGATAATGCATTCATGTACACAAATGGTACATTTTCGAAATTTGTATAAACTTTAATTTTGCAACGGTTTTCGTATAGTACGTACGACGACAAACCTAAGAACGTTCAGATTGTACATTAGCGTGGCGCTAAGATATTTTATTGGTCATCCATACGCAGCTGATATTATGTCCTTTTCGAATGATGATTATTCCGGCCAACGACCTACGTGGTACTAATCGCACCAACAAGTCGCCATTTTAACCTGGCACTACGACGGAAGGGTGTTACAATTTTACTGCCGGTAAACGTGACCGTACAATTACTGGGAACGCTTGATGGAAGGTTACCCTGAGGGTAACATTCCATTAGACGAAAAGTGGGGTTCGTTACTAGACGCAGTACATATTCGTACAGTACCGTACACATCCGTACCATCAATTTTTTTTTGGTCAGACGAAACATCGCTACTGGAAAGCTGTCGGGAAGCTCCAGTGATGTAGGAGTGCTTCCTGACCGTTGGATTTTTCACTATTTTAGATCCGTGAAGCAATCGGGCACATCATCTCGTGGGCCCCAACTCTCCTCGCGAGGAGAGTTGGGGCCCACGAGATGATTGCCATTGGTACACGTCAAAAAACAAATACATACCTACTTTGATGAAGGGATCACAGGCGTGCACGTCGTACATGCCATGTGCCGTCTGCCACGCTGGATGGATGTCAGGTTGAAAATATCCTCGCACGCTCCGTCTGACATCCACCGACATTCAACGTTTTGCCCGACCTTCAAAGTTTGCCTCGTCCTTTTGCCATTCCATTCCCAAATTTCGATTTCTATTTTCAAAGTCAAAATCTGGCCGAAAACTTTATGCACAAATCATTAACTACCTCCGGTCGTACATATATTTCGTACAGATATCCTGTTTGTAGATTATTTTAAGATTTTTAGAATTTGGACTGTAACCTATTTGGCGCCAATCATAATTGAGGAATGTTTGTTACTGGCCCGACATTATGGAGCGGACTTCCAGTAAACGCTGTGAGTAGACTTGTCCGTACATTTACTGGGACTGCCTAATGGAATGTTACCCTGAGTCGATGTTCCATCACGTAGAGTTTGTAAGCCACGTGTTCTAAATTAACTTGCTCCACGCAAGCTATGATCTGATAGTGAGAATCTTTCAGATTTTTAGCACCGACAAACTTAACTTCAAATCTTCACTTGCTTACCATGTACCTGAGTACTTAGATAAAACTTTTATTCTTTTTGCAGACGCCAGTTTGTACGCCAGCTCATTCTTTAGGGTCTCTGTTTTCTAATATGACGAAAGTCCTTTGGGAGAAATAGTGTGACGAACAAAAGTTACCGAAAATAGCGTGACGAAGGAATTTTACGAAATTTCGTTTTTATTTTCGGTTTTATTTTGGAAAGCGCGTGTCACGTGCAAATCTTAAGATTTTTCGTTGGTTTTCCATCATGACACGTAGTTTACTCGTCCAGCGTGTCACGAAGTTTATATTTCTGTATCTGCCAACCCACCTCCTCGAGGTGGGTTGACAGTTACAGAGAAAATTGAAGCGAACTCTTCGCAGATGAACATCCGACGGCCAGTATTACCTCCAAGACCTTCGGAGAGTATTGGCGAGATTCTCTGTAATGTTGTTTTTTGTATAAGGGTATGGTTACATCAGGAGGTCTATGTAATAGTACGGACAGCAAAATTTCTGTATTACAGAGGCCTCGGTTACATCGCGTATCGTCTGTAAATAGATTTTTACATACGTGTTATGATTTGAGTGGCACCACGTAGGTTGACGATCGAATCTCTAAAATCGTCAAAGATTTGGAAACCGACCATTTTCGTATGGAAATCCGTACTTGCGTTTTACGTACGTGTACTTCACAAGTGTACCGCGTCAATGTACCTCAGAGATCTTCTTCACTCTGATGATTTTCAGGAAAAAACCGTATTTCTTTTCGGCAAAGATTTTACGGTCACCTTGTCTGAAGGCACGTGACTTTGGGGAAGTGTGAAAATTTTCATTTTTCATCGACGCACGTGTCTATCGTCCAGGTGTAACGAATTGACTGGTTCTGTATTGGTGAACCCACCTCCGCGAGGTGGGTTCACCAATACAGAGGCGGATGGAGCGATTGCTTCGCAGATGAAGACCAAAATATAATCAAACGGTCAATGTTTTCTCCTGGATACTTGGAGAATCGTAATCTTAAATTCTGTAGTGTTGTTTTCAAGAAACTCACGATAATATAGTACGGCATGGTACGGGCAAGTACAAAATTATGTATTAAACCTCACTTTTCGTCTGATGTAACCATACCCTAACTTGTACTACAATACAAAAAATTATGGAAATAAATAAAAAAAAATGCACGCAAAAGACAAAACAAATGCGAAGCGAAACAAATAACAAACACCACAACAAATTCGATAGTATTTTGCGAATTTATAAAGCGCCAATTTGTCAGGCACACTATTCCGTCATGTAAACGAACAAAAAAGTTTGTGAAAAGAAAAGGAATGTATTTATTGGAAATTGTGAAAGTAAAACCATATGTGTATAAAAGAGGTAAAACGGAAAAAACACTTAAAGACAGAGTCAAGGTTGTAAGCTATGTCTAAAAGATAAAAAAAAAGCAAATATCCAAAACAACAACAACAAAGTTGACCACTTATAAAAATGAGAAAGCCTAAACGACTCTACCAAAAAAAAGGCATGGTCCACACCATGGAGATCATAGATGTATTCTAGGTCCATTGGTGGAAGAGTTGGAAGACCCAGCCTGTCATCTTCATTGAAGGATAGCCACAACATTATGCTTTAGCCACAACAAGTGGAAATGTTTTGACAACATGAACTTTCTCGAGTGCGAACGCTTCGTACGCGCGAAGAACGCACCATTTTAGCTCGAAAATATATATTTTCGTTGAAATCTGGCCCCCCTCCTCGGGGAACATTGAGGAACATTGAAAAAAATTACTTACTTCCATTGAAACGGGGTTGTAATAGAATTATACTTTATAGACATTCCCATGTACCTTCAAGAATAAGTTTAGTAACATACACTTCAACTACATTGCCCATTGTTATTAGCATTGAGGATATATTAACGTTATTGTGAAACTAGAAGTTGTAACAGTACTTTAGTGTAAAGAGTCGTCGTGGATTGTAATCCACTTCCTCATATAGTGCTATCTACACTATGTTCCATAGTTCAAAAGTAGGTGAAAGTAGGACCATACAATATGCCTATTGTGCGCAAAACATACAATATGACCTTAAGACCCATATTGTATTGGTCGCAAAATGAAAAAAAATAGTAACAGGGTTGAGTTGCACATTGATCAATACAGAATTAAACGTCATGTCTAAATTTTGAAAAACATTCGGACAAAAAAATATTTTTTTGTGAGTTTTGAGGTATTTGTTATTTTAAACCATCAGATTTGGACGATCGCACGGTCGCTGATCAAAGTAACGATCTAAGAAGATCACATGAAAAGTCCATAACACAACTTACGATAGGACTATCGTCAGATTTGGACGATGGGACTGTCGCTGATCAAAGTAACGACCTAAGAAGATCACATGAAAATCCCATAACACAACTTACGATGAAGGCGCCTACAAAAGGCCTACAATAGAGACGCCTACTTTTGAACGATGTTATGTTCTGACATTCGTCCAAAAATAGTCGCGACCGAATTAGTGTTACCAACTCTAACAACGATGGGCATCGTAGCATTCACGCGCGTGCAAGGGTCGCACGCTTCGAGACCAGTAAATTTGTAGAGGTGACAGTGCTGATTGTTCGCACGTGTGTAGGCGGGGACATTAACTTTCCCAAGTGGATACACGCGCGCATTAGCTTGAATTGTTTCCGCACTTGTACGGCAAAACAATTGCGTTACATGTGCTATCGCTATAAGGGAATAGATTGAGCTATAATAAGAAATTGATACCCTAAATTTTTTGCTACATTCGACTGGCGAAAATTTCCGTCCTTTTTTTGAGTACGGTCAGCAATTGTAATCTTGACAATTTTTTAAAGTATTTTCGTACTTGAAAGTAAAAATCGAGGGTTAGGGCACTTTCCCATGTGCTAAAGTTATAGTTATTTTCTGTCGTTTTCCTTTATAACTTGGAAAAAATTGAAAATTTTTGCAGCCGTACCAAAAAATTCAAATTACTACCGTACAAGTTGCGTTCCATTAAAACTTTAGTTGTACCGCAGTTTGTCGTCTATCGCGATGCAGCTTATCGTTTAGCGAGTTTCGATCCACTTTCGCGTCCTTCTAGATCATCTTCAAACTTTAATAAAATCACAACACGAGGTGATTTTAAATAAAGTTCCACGACGTGGGTGAATATGCATATGATTTCGTACGCGTCGAAGGTTTTTGACAAAATTTTCCTAAAAAAAAAAATCCACTGCATGTTTACAGGCTGTACGTACTTTTTTCCGTGCACCTTTTTCCGTACAGAGGCAGTGGAGGGGTCTCGACCAACGGACGCCATTTCGCAAAAGCGAAGTCCGTGAAAACGCCTCTCTCTCTCTCCCTCTCCCACTAACGCGTATATCTCACAATTCTTGCAATGAAAAAAAGCAAGAAAGGTATCAAATGAAAGATCTTTAAAAAATATTTAGTTTGGTTGTTTTTTAGCTTATTTTGATGGCAGGTACAGTGAGAACGGACGATAAAACAAAATCGGAAAACCATGGCGGAATGTTTTAGATTCAGTGACGTCGACGCTATCATAAGTGAGCGTGACGTCAATATGTCACAAACCCTAAACATCTACAATGTCACAAGTAGATAGACGTCTACAAACGTCGCTATTTTGTAAACATCAACAATTGTGGCGAGTTTTGTAGTCGTCTACAAACCGTCACAAGTTTCACCCACGTCTACGTCCGTCACGATCTAAAGTAACGATTTGATTTTTTTACATAAGTACGGAGAATCTTCGCTAAAAACAAAGTTACAAGACTAAAGTTTCGGTTACATGGGAAAGTGCTCTTACAAATTTTTTTACCCTAAAGTTCGTGTACAGTTTTTGGTGTGTCGACGCTACACCGCGAATCGCTATTAGTGTATATAACGCTAATTCGGTTCCCCTAAGTTTTGACCCAAATTCTTAAATAGAATTAATAATTATATTTTGTTCTTCACGCCTTTTAGGGTTCTGTTCCAATTAGCGTTAATAACGAAAGTACACTGCGATTTAAATAAAATGATGTACGGTCAATGTTAGACCGTACAAAAAATGTACCTTTTTAAGCGAGAAAGTACAGAGAATGATTTAAGATAACGGCGTACGCATGTGAATGTGCCCTCTGAAAAGGTGTGAATGTGCCCTCTGAAAAGGGGATGAAATCCGGCTGTCTAAAACCACGCTCGCACATATTCGTCCGACAACTGCGTGGCTGTCTGTGTGAACGCCCGATTTGTGTACGATTTGTCAGATTTTGCACTTGTACCTATACTAGTGTAAACATCTTTAAGCAGAGTATTTTCTTTTTTGGAAAAACCCAAATTAGAGTTAGAAAAAAATTAGAGTAAATGTTTTTTTTTGAAAATTTTCAAATTCCCAATTAGTGTTAATAACACTAATAGTTTTTTTACGCTATTTATTTCTTGACGCTAATAGCGATTCGCGGTGTACTGTAGTCCGGCGCCGCGTTGCGCATGGTCGGTGTGTCGGCTCTCACGTCGGCGTAACAGCTTCGAATGGCGAGCTAGCAGATTTGGTACAGATAAATATCGCCGATTCCAGTTGACGCGGAAATCCAACCAGGAAAACAACAAGCATTTTGTTCTTGACGTGGCTGCGCGATGCCGCACGAAAATGCGAAAGGGTTTCCCTGCTTTGTTGCTGCTTTCGCTCTGCTGCTTGAGCATGCTCATCCACTGCTAGCCTCGCTTTCCATGGAGACGACAGAAAGCGGCCGGCGGTATGAACCTATAGGCGCCCTGAGCACTCTCTGCCCAACAGATGGACGAGGTCATCCGGAACATGGAATGAGGATTGCATAACCAGCCTTGGAAAATCTACCAGATGATAGTTATATCAAAATTCAATAATCAAACAGGACAATCAGCCACGGTTTATAGGTTTTGTAAAATATAAGTTATAAACAAGATTGGATAGAGGACAGTAAGTTGCAGGACCGCTGTCACTTTGCCTTACATGCTTGAACTTTAGATGAACAAATATTCTTGGCAAAAAATAAACAATTAATCCTATGAACCTACAAAGTTGCACTACTGTTAAAAGATAAATAGACTACAACTTAGAACCCGACCTAAAGTATCAAAAATAAAAATGGATTTTCTACCGTAACCTGTAGGGACATATGTACCACTGAGTGAAAAACCTAACTTTGTACTGCAGGGACATGAGTAAGAAGTAATTTTGCCTATGTGAGTTAACAAATAGATCCACAAAAGGATTTTTTTATGTAAATAAAGAACCGAGAGATTACTTGAGCTGACACCAGATGCTGCAAACATAGCCAAATGAGTAACAAAGAATGCTACGACTCCAGCAACAAACTTTCAAAGTAAGGACTTTAAAACAAATTATTGCATACAGATACTACATCTATAATCAATTATTGCAAACACAGTCATCACAGTTCCCAAGGTCGTAGCGCTCGAACCTTTGATCTTCAAACCAATATTTTTTTTGCAGCTCATTTGCTTTTTTATTGGCTAGTCCCGGCTCTCAAAGCAACAATGACACCTTGTCCATGCCGCGCTTTCTCTTCGTTGCAACCATTATTTTCCACCTCTTTTCCACAGCCTACACTATCCTTTCGCAGCAAACCATCAGTTCTTTCTCTTCTGCATTCGCTTCATCAATACGAGCATCCGTGGTCTCCTTTTCCATTGTGACCACTCCCACCCCCTCCAGTTCCAACTGTAGGTTTAGCGTCTTTTGTTCCTCTGCAGTGATAACCCGCTCGAAACAATTCATCTTGGTTTAAAGGTGTGTGAGCATTCAACATTCTTCAAGCTCACCACCATCAATATGTCTTGTGATAATTCAGAGAGGCCTCTAAAGCTTTTCCCATTTGCCAACCAATATCTGGAAAACCAAAAAAAAAATGTTATTTCAGAGTGGCTATAATTTTCAGGTAGCGAAATCTGATAGACTAACAAAACCAGACGTTAGATCCTCAGAACATCGCTGAATAGACAGTTGTCCTTCAAATCACGAAGGAAAATGCATATCCCAAAAAATCCATGCCAAAAAATTGCCAAACAAAATAGGGTTTTCATTAGTTGCCATGTGACAACAAATGTACAATGTTATTAAATAGATGTTGTTTCTTCAGTCAACTTCTGATAGTTAAAAACAATATCTTACCTCTGACTCGGCCTTAAATTTGGTGGGATTCTCCAAAAAATGATTTCATCCTTCATCAGTTTTTTTATCTTGTGCTGCCAACTGGGCAACAATTTCTGATTCCACAGACTGAAGGAGGTTAGGGTTTCCTTGAGGCAATACATCTAGCTTTTCAACATATCCTTTGTTGCTAAACCATTCCAGCTCTTCTAGGGAAGACAGGAACACTTCCAGGTCGGGCCGATATTCCCAAGTGCGTTCCAAACATCGAAGCAGAAGCCCCACAGCTTTCTGCAAAGCCTCTTTGGGCACCGAAGAGCTCCTTGAGTCCAACTTCGAACAGAAACGTTCAATAATCTCGTTAAAAGCGTCAGGGTCTTCCTCCCATCGGCTTTTCAAGGGAGCTCCAAAATTATCTCCACTTTCAGTGCTGCTGCTAGGTTGTCTCGTCACAGTCTCCACGGTGGCACTTTCTTCCAAGAAAGATTCCAATCTTAAGTTATATTTTGTACTTATTTGTGTTTCATTTTCACCTAACAAGTTATGAACATTTTGGATACGCTTAGTCCCTGTAAGCAGTTGCAGGATAATGAGTGCGAGTCCATAGATGTCTGAACAAGGACCCACACATCCAGCTTTGACGGTGTAGGGATCCATATAGCCCGATGTTCCCTGAATGGCTGACATATTCACCTGGTTCCCTCCGCACAGTTTAGCCAAACCCATATCACATATTTTGCTTTTTTTACTGTCATCGAGAAGCACATTCGAAGGTTTCAAGTCTCGATGCACCACTCCTCGACTGTGCATGTACGCCACAGCAGACGCCATTTCTCGACAGATCCGCACTTTGTCCTCCCAAGTCAAGGCAACTCCCTTGCCTCCGATGCTATCTTGGAGGTTGCCACCTGACATGTACTCACTTACTAAACAAGGTCCACTGGGCTCAAAACCAATCAAAGACAGGATGTGAGGGTGCCTTAGCCTGTTAAGAAGCCGGATTTCTTGTTCAAAGTTGCTACTTGCTTTTCCAGGAAGGAGTTTCTTCACGGCTAAAACTGTTCCCTTGTGACGGCCCTTGTAAACTTCACCGAATCCTCCCTTTCCAATCCTGTTGGAAGAAGAGAAATAGGCAGTTGCGGCTGCAATGTCTTTGCTGTTGATAAGCCAAATGTCGTCAGAGAGGGCGTTGTCAGCCTGGAGCAGGGGTGAGTTAAGTTTTAGTTTTTGAAACCAGAACGTAATCTCAACGCATATGGATGATGGCATACATTCAAAGTTTGATTATACGCACGAAACGTAGAAAATACAAACGGAGCAGTGATGGCCGGAAAGCAGAGAAAAATAGACAGTTCCGAAGGATGCTTTAAGTTGACATATCTTCCAGTAGGTCCCGTGAAATTCAAAATCGTAAATGCTATTAGAGTGTTTTCCTGGAATTACGTTTCAGCTTATGATTGAAGACTAAGTAAGTTGTTCATCAATTTGTTTTGATCTTACCAACAAAAAATAATCCTTGCACACAAACATTTCCCATGTACTTAACCTCGACAAAAAAGACAAGAGCAGCATTGACAAAGATGTACATAAATGATAAATAGATGAAAAACAGCCTCTAACAATACATCCCGAGAAGTTAGTGATAAGACAAAACAAGCCAAAGGTAAAGCACAAAAGAAAAACGGAGATGAAATGTGGGGACGAAATGCAATATGACAAAATGTGAAAAAGACAGACAAGACAGACAAAACCTAAATAAGATAAAATCAACAAAATCTTAAAACAAAATGCTGATGTTATGAGACAAACGAACTCACCAAGAAGTTTAAAATGAAAAAAAAAGTTAAACTTTGACAATACTTTGAAGCCATACGGTTAAGCACAAAGTTCCAAAGTAGTCACAGCCAGTGCACTATCCGACAATTTTTAAGTTTACTATATCACAAAAACCTTGTTGAAACAGAACAAATCTTCAGAAACAAAAGCTCATATCTGGGACTGAATATTTGAATACCAAATTGAATATCTTGGTGAAACATTCAAGCATTTCTGACTACCATTCGAAAATGTCTGAAAACATGGAATGGAAGGAACGGAAGGGAATCAAATGGAATGGAGGGATGGAGGGGGGGGGGGGGAGGGAGGGGGAGGGGGGGGGGAGGAAGGAGGGGAATGAAAGAAGGGACACAAGAAAAAAAAAAAGGGAAATCAGGAGAGGGGAGAGAGGGAATAGGGAGTGAAAGAGGAAACCAAAGGAGAAGAAGGAAGGAGTGGAGGGACCAGAGGAGAGTTAGAAGAAAAATGGAACGTGAAAAATAGCACCCACCTACAAAATGTAGAATTCAGAATCCACCATAAAGAAGATAAATTAAATGAAATGATCAAACAAGATAAAATGGAAGACGGCAATGGTTGGAAGGAGGTGATCAAACAGAAAGAACAGAAACAAAACCACTAGATGAGAGGAATGGGAGAAAGAGAGGGAGGATGCCTACTTGCTCAGCCGCCATTGCCATTTTACAGATGCTGTCCATATTTTCTGACAATTTCTCCATAGTTAGATCACCTTTCAAACACACAGCAGTGAATTGAGTGAGTTCTTCAATCGCATCATGCGGCCACTTTTTAACACGAGGGTCGAGCTTCGTTTTGAGATCAGCTTGTGACTTGACGCTTTCATCCAACAAAATCCCCATCAGCATTTCTCTTAGCATCTGCCCAAATCGAAAACATGCATGCCTTGCCGCTAACGGAAGGTAAACAATCTTGCTTTGGCCTGTGCCATCAAAAAACACTAGTCGAGAATCTATACACACACCAATACCTCGTCTTCCGAAATACAGCGCAACAGACGCTACTTGGTTTGCTATTCGACAGCAATCCTGCCACGCCAAACCTTGTCTTATCCGGTCCTTTAAGCTCACTCCCTCTCCTCCCTCCACCACAATACTTCCACTGTCGCGACACCAGCCTATG
The DNA here is from genome assembly GCA_037447655.1 of Zygnema cylindricum. Taxonomy (NCBI): domain Eukaryota; kingdom Viridiplantae; phylum Streptophyta; class Zygnematophyceae; order Zygnematales; family Zygnemataceae; genus Zygnema; species Zygnema cylindricum. Next base: position 6,695 of record JBBHKE010001094.1, on the reverse strand, counting down.
ACCTTTGCCACGTGGGGATGGGTGATACTGTGCATCTGCCATGCCCTTGCTGTCACATTGTGGTTAGGATGCAAAACCACCGTGGGTGCTCCCTCCAATGTCCCCCTGTGGACACACCAATCATCGTCATACCAATCGGATAAAATATTCTCGCAATTGCCACCGAGGACGTCCTTCACTTGCTTCTGAGTTAGACTGCGGAGGCCTCTGAGCATGGCGTCTGTCTGCACAGTGGTGGGCCCCACACGCATCTGTCAGTTGCAGGGTCAGATACAAAGGCTGGGGAGGAGGGTGGGGGAGGGCGGGTGGGGGGCGCATTCAGAATATCACTCTCTCAACCCTCTGACTTCATCACATCCCATCAAGACATGTGATGCTTCACATCTAGCTTTAATCAGGAAAGGATTTGAATTATAAATTGAACTCATACTGAGACATCAATCTCATTTGTTTCAAGACCGGATTAAATCAGAACTTCCAACTAAAAATAACTTTGCAACGGCAAGCGCATCATCATGCACAAATAATGACTCATATGGATGGAAAAGTTACGGTAGACGATATAGTGGCACAAACAGGCTTTCATATTGGATATGGACCAGAAAAATAAAACATTATAGAGTACCATACACAAAGTTGCATTACAGGATGCACACCCATACTGTGCTTTTCAAAATAGTACGTATGGTAGCGTGCCACAATACTTAGTGGATAGGAAAAAGGAGTAGCGTGACACATAGTGCTATGCTAATTACTTGTGGCATATAAAAAAAGGTTTTTGATACGCTACTCATCACCATGAAAACACCAAACAGTCAGAAACTTCAATAAACCCAAGAGTCATCGGACGAGCAAAAGAACCCAAATCAAAGTTAAAAACTCAAACTATATTTCTATATATCTATCTATCTATCTATCGATATCTTCCATCTATCTCTCTCCCCCCTCTCTCGCCCCTCTATCTATATCTATCTATCGATCTATGTCCACCTATCTATATTTATCTATTTAACTAACTTTACCTATCTATCTATCTATTAATCTAAGTCTATCTATCTATCTATCTATCTATTGATAATCCCTGAGATACAACCCAATCACAAGGACGCCAGACCATTAAGGGTTGAGCTAGAGGGAAGGAGGGTAGAGAGGGGACACCTGACCTTCCCATTAGCTTTTGCGGCAATAAAGGTGATTTTTGCTGCAATTTCCGCCATAGATGGGGTATCTTCGTAATTTCCACACATGTCAGCCACCTGATCGAGTTCCCTCATCACATCACCTCCTGCCTTGGCATACTTGAGCAGATCAGACGCAGAAGTGTTGTTGGAACTCTGCAGTGGTTCCTCTAACATTTTTTTCAGCATACGACCAAAACCGCGAGTTAAACTGTCGGACTTATCGGGGATGTAAACAATCTTAATGTTCTTGTTGACATCAAACACTACAAGGGAAGAATTTATTCTCACACCACCACCTTGTCTGTCCAAACACAGAGCAGCAGATGCCACCTCATCTGCTATCCGACAGCGGCCCAACCATGACAGAACATTCACTGTTTGGATCATAGAGCTACCTCCCTCACCTCCCTCCACCACAATACTTCTACAGTCGTGACACCAGCCTATGACCTTTGCCACGTGGGGATGGCTGACACTGTACATCTGCCTTGCGATATCGACCACATTGTTGTCAAGGCCCAAAACATGGACCACCACAGGTGCTCCCTCAAACTTCCCCTTGTAAACTCTCCAAGGCTGCTCACATAACAGCCATTTCCTGATACAGACGGCCTTGTCCACTTGAACGGCAGAGAGTGTGCGCAGACAGCTGAGTGGGTCATCCTGATGGCAAAGATCTGTCATCATACTGATAAGGTGCATATCTTGAGCAGCTTTCTCCAAGGTGACAACATCTTCTAAACATGCAGCAGTGAGCCGAGTGAATTCTTCAATCACATCATTCGGCCATTCTCTGACACGAGGGTCGAGCTTCGCTCTCAGCCCAGCTTGTGAAATGGTATCGTTATCCAACAATGGTCCCATCAGCATTTCTCTCAGCATCCGGCCAAATGAAGGACACGTAAACGAGGATATGGACGAAACGCTAACTAACTTGCTGTTGTCAGTGTCGTCAAAGAATATTAGTTCTGAACTTATAGACACACCTATACCTCTTCTTTCAAGATGCAGAGCTGCAAGCGCTACTTGGTTTCCTATCCGAGAGCAATCCTGCCAAGCCAAACCTTGGCTTATCCGGTCCTTTAAGCTCACTCCCTTTCCTCCCTCCACAAAAACGATTCTACGGTGGCGACACCAGCCTATGACCTTCGCCACGTGGGGATGGCTGACAATGGCTATCTGCCATGCCATGGATGCCACATTGTGGGGAGACTTCAGAACAAGGACCACCACCGATTCTCCCTCCAAAGTCCCCTTGTATACAGACCGCCAGTAAGAATTGGATAAGGTTTCCTTGTGATTGCCATGTCGGACGTCCACCACTTGTTCCTGAGAGAGGGTTTGGAGGCCTCTCAGCATATCTTCCATCTGCACAGTTGTGGGCCCCACACGCATCTGTCAGCTGAAGGGAGGCAGGCAGGCAAGGAGGGGGTTAACGAGAACTTCAAGTTTTTCTGCAAATTTACGCTCTCTCAGACATCTGATTCCATCATATCATAACATGTTCTTATCAAAAAATATGATGCTAAACCTTTTAACTTACAAAAGAAATGTTATGACTTTTAAATTGAACCATACTTTGACATCACCCTCATTTGTTTCTAAACCGAACTACTCTGAAGTTTTGCAGTGCTTTTTGTACAGCAAGCGGATCTTTCTTGTACAAGTTTACCCTTTTCCCACATCGTTTAAAACAGAGAGAGAAAGGACAGGCTGGGAAAACTTACTAACCAAAGTGTAAAAAGAATATCTCAAACCCCCAAAACACAAAATAAAGGAAAAGAGCTCAAGTCAAAGTGGAAGACCTAGATAGAAATTGTACAAAAATAAAAATGGAAACACAATAGTTATACCTATCTAACAAGAAAAAACATTTTTCAAGAGTCCAAAAATGACAACTGTACACTGCAACATTTGAAACAAATGTCGGAATCAACAGGAATTGTACTTGCTACAAGAAGCACACTCTCATAGTAGTATCGCTAATTTATCTGTAATATTCATTATTTCTGTCTTCATCGAAACATTAAAGAATTCCATACAAATACATTGGGCAAAACAATAAAACATATTCATCGAAAAAATGCACAAGTAAGCAATGATCGAGTCAAATTCTAGTTAAAAGAAACTCATGCAAAGAGTTGAATTTAAAAAAAACAATCACCAGGTACAAAACATGCGCCAAAGCACAATTCCTTGATGAGCAACTTGAAATCAATAGACAAGGACAAAGTGAAAGAAGATTTCCAAACATCGTCTTCATATAAATTGCACAGCTGCAAGGACGTCAGACCACTGGGGTTGAGTTGGAGAAGGAGGGACGCCTAACCTTCTCACTGGCTATTAGGACAATGTGGGTGATTTTCGCTGCAATTTCCTCCAAAGATAGGGAATCTTTTCCGCTTCCACACATGTCAGCCAACTGAGCGAGTTCCCTCATCGAATCACCCTCTGTCTTTAGATACTCGTCCAGATGAGCTGCAATAGTGGAATTGAAACGTCGCAGTGGTTCCTCCACCATTTTTTTTAGCATAAGGCCAAAACTGCGAGAAAAATCGTCGGTTCTATCGGGAATAAAAACAAGTTTGCTGTTGCCGTGATCATCAAGCACTACAAGTGAAGTATCTATTCTCACACCATAACCTCGACTCTTCAAACACAGAGCGGCAGATGCCACCTCAGATGCTATCCGACAGCGGTCCAGCCATGGCATATTATTATTCTCTATTCTGTCCTTTAAAGTCCACCCTTTTCCTCCCTCCACCACAATGCTTCTACTGTCACGACACCAGCTTATGACTTTTGCCACGTGTGAATGGTCAAAACTGTGCATCTGCATTGCAGTATCAGCCACATTGTCGAGAAGTCCTAAAACATGGACCACCACCCACTCATTCTCAAGCTTGCCCCAGTAGACTTTCCAAGGCTTCTCACAGATACGCCAACGCCTGTCCAATAGGGCGCCTTCCACCTGTTTGCAGGAGGGAGTGCGGAGAGCGCTGAGTGGGTCATCCGGACGATCGCTTTTTATCGTTTCTCGCTTCCACTTGCCCTGAAGCCAGGCCATGGCGAGCGAGGAGACCAGGGCATCACACAAATTTTAGCAAGAATTGCAGAGGCTTTGTTTCAGATACCTAAAATGGAAAAGCATTTGCATTCAAAAATGTAGGATTCTTACAGCACGACAAAACCTTGAAGTTTGGAACAAACGATTCAAAAAAATGGAGGAAAAACATAATAACCTATCAAATAATAGTCGCGGGCGACCCGGTGCTTTGCCCTTTGGTTGCTAAGGGCCTTTCGATTTTGTACAGTACACCGTGAATCGTTATTAGACTAAAGAAATTATTAGTGTCAAAAATTAATTAGTGTCATTGATGCTAATTTAGTGCCGGAGACGTGGCAGATTATGGTCCACGTCCTTAAATAGTATAATTTAGCGTCGTGGTACCATGTAACGTAACGTCTTGATATTGAGAATTGTCAAAAGATTTTTCGATTCGTACAATCTTAATGTAAAAATTTGCACCTGCGTACTATGTCATTGTACGAATCGTACGTTTTATGTCATTGTACGAATCGTACGTGCTATCGTACAACAGAAGTGCCCTTTTCGCCAACGTTAGTGTCGTTTTGAACGCAGACTCTCCCCCTCCTCTCCATCCCGTGCCTCTCCTCTTCCCTGCTCCCCCACATCCCTGCCCTCACTCTTCCCTGCCCCCCTATTCGGCGACAGCAGCTGCGTAGCAACTCTAGAAAACGCTAATTTAAATGCCGCAGTTCTGTACTGTGCCGTGTTATTCTATGCAACAGTTGAAAGTTCAAATGTTGAGATTTTTACTGCTTCGATGTCGAAAACACGCGTTGCTGCATTCACATTTAGCGAATATTTATGGTTGTGATACTTTTGTGATTTCACCATTTTGCCTGATCGTGTCGGTGCTCCTATCCTTTTGTCGGTGCTTCGGATTCCGCGGCTAAACATTAAGAACGTAGAGATGATTCTCCTCAATAATCGGATGATGTTTTGGCCTTACAGGTGCTACAGTACAGTACTGTACTGCAGCTAGAGATATCGGCAGCCTGTATGATTGCGTCTCTGACTATACTTTGTCGGTGCAGCGGAGTAGGGTGTTATTCGGGTGAGAAAAGTACAAAGTCCGACTTCAGAGAGATTATCAATCTATTGTCAAAGAGCGTCAGGTACTGTACTGAGATACGTGTACCTCTACTAAGAGATCCCGATGTTCTTGTACTTTTGACTTTTTGCCGTGAATGATCGTGCCGGTCCCATACACTTTTGTCGGCGCGGTAGGTCGGCTGTCATCGAAAAGTATCAAGTTTGTGGGTTTGCAACTTTGCATGTTCGTTTCATCAGTCGCATCAATGGCGATAAGGCGAGAATGCCACGTCACACTGTAACTAATAATCACCAGCAGCATAGTCGACAACTATACGCTAAATTTATTTTGTCCTGATATCGTGGCACGGCATGAACTGACGCTACACGAAACTTATCGGCCTGTCCCGGCTGACGCTTAGCGTCACGACGCTAATGAGTACACACGCCTGTACGGAAACGAGCGCAAAATCGAAACTCAATTGAGTTGCACATCATATGTAAATCGTACGATATTGCACGATATTCTACAGTCTAGGAGTCTTATGAAATCGTCGTGCAATTTTCGCACTGTGGCCATTTTACTCCTTACGTGCGTATAATACGAATAGTAGTACCGCAATTCTGTCCTGCCCAAAGTACATAAACCAGCAAAGAGTGTCAGAGAAAGTTTGCCAATGGATTGCTCCTCTCGCCCGCCATGGCCTGGCTGGCCATGGGAAACCGAAATGAACCGCGCACTCTCTCTCGCAAACAAGTGGAAGGCGCCTGCCATGACAAGCTTTACGAGCATCCTTGGGAAGTCTACAGGGGAACTTTTAAGGGTAAAGAGGTGTTTGTCCATGTTTTGGGACCCGACGACAACGTGGCGGCAATCGCACGGCAGATGCACAGTGTCAGACATCCCCACGTGGCGGCAGTCGAAGGCTGGTGTCGTGACAGTAGAAGCATTGTGGTGGAGGGGAGGAAGCGATGGAGCTTAAAGGATAGGATAGAGCAAGGTTTGGGATGGCAGGATTGTTGTCGGATAGCGAACCAAGTAGCGCTTGCAGCTTTGTACCTTGAGAGACGAGGTATAGGTGTGGGAATAGACTCTGATATGATATGTTTGGATGAAAATAACAACAGCAAGTTTGTTTACCTTCCCTCCTCTTCAGAATGCATGATTGAGTGTTATTTTTTTGGCGGGATGCTAAGGGAAATGCTGATGGGACCATTGTTGGATGTCTTTGTCCAGTCCCAAGCTGATCTGAAAGCGAATCTCGACCCACGTGTGAAAGAATGGCCGGATGATGTGATTGAAGGACTCACTGGACTCACTGTTGCGTGTTTAAAAGCTGGTGTCTCATCCATGGAGAAAGTGGCAGAAGATATGGATCGCATCAGTAAAATGG
>JBBHKE010001093.1:179035-204092 GCA_037447655.1 Zygnema cylindricum | reverse complement strand
TGCTATGAAAGCTTGTTTTAAGAGAGATAATCTCTTTTTGTGGAATGCTTCCTATTTGTACATATGCACTCCAATCTGAATGTTGAATGTGTGCACCGTGTGAACGAATGACTACACGCCAAAATAGGTAATGTCAGCCGTCAGTGCTAGTTTCCAAATGTGCGTCAGAATTTAGGCCGAAAAATGTTTGTCGTGGAATCGTCACTCGATTTCGTACCATTGGATCTTTGCCGTCTGTACAATATCGGCGATCAAATTTCTGTACACAATGTTGGTGCTCCGATATCCATAAATAATATCATCTGAGATCGCATAAAATCAACAACCTTTGCGAAAAATTGGATAGAAATTGCGGAATTTGAAGAAAAAGTTATAAAATTGTGGGCGAAATTGGTAACTATCCGAATAGTTTTTAAATTTTGGGGGAAGTTTACAAAAATTTGGATTAATTAATCATTTTTTATAATTTATGTGATTTAAAAAAATGGTTTTTCAGGAACACTTCTCCCGAGGAAGCTTCTCGATGATATAATAAATAAAAAAATAATAAATAAAGAAATTTTAATTTGGGAGGCGCGCATCGTCCAAAGATGGACCTCCTATTATTGCGACCGTGCAGTAGAATCCACATGACACCGTCAATAGTGTGGATTCGCACCGTTTTCGGATTCCCTTGGAAGCTTTTTTCTTTGTTTTAGTGCCCTGCCAGTTTAGTAAAATGAATCATCATTAGTGTGGATTTTCACAGATTTCTCGTTTTCCTTTTTTACGTTTTCTTGCAACTTTTCGTGCACTTCACTTTGGCCGCAGCTCACAACAATAAGTGTGAATTGCACACTGCTTGTTATATTATTTGTACGGTAAATTATTATTATCACTATTTGGGTTTCCTTTGAGGGAATTTTTGACTTTTCTCTTTTTAAGGCGAGTTATTCACCTCACCAAAAATAGTGTGGATGACAAGTTTTCATTAAATACCATATGCCCCTCTCTCTGCCCCTCCATTTGCCCCTCCCTCTACCACTCTCTTTGCCCATCTCTCCACACATCTCTCTAACCCTCCCTCGGCCCCAATCTTTTCCCCTCCATCTACCAATCCCGCTGACCATCTCTCCGCCCCTCCCTTTGCCCCTTTCTCCGACCCTCTCTCTTCCCTTCTCTCTATCCATCTCTTCCCCTCCCTTTGCCCCTTCCTCTGCCCCTTTCATTGGCCCCCTCTGTGCCCTTCTTTGTGCTCCTACCTCTCTCTCTGTTCCTCATTTGCCCCCTCACCGTCCCGTCTTCCTCCCCACTCCCCCCTCCTGCTCCCACCTCTCCCTTTTCCCACCAAATATTGAATTTGCTCCCCTGAGCATTAAGTTATGGCTGGTTAAAGATAGCCTATAAATACAAAAGGTCTCTCAAAGATAGATGCCTCAAAAAATTCTTAGTCCTAAACTCCCTCTCTAAACCCCCTACTACTATTGTACCTAACCAATCATAAGATCGTAAGGTACAAGAAGTTACAGGTGCCGCTGTACTTCATGTACGACCATATTACGGCATGGTCCCGCTGATTCTGTCAATTCCTGAGCCGTAGTCGAGTCGTTCTCCCCGTAGTCATTCTCCCCGTAATATCTGTTGTCCACTCATGGCTTGCCATGTGTCATCCGCTAAACATTAGCTCATAAACCGCCAAATAATCACGCAGGTGCGTCGGCTCCACTGTGAGCCGTCCGATCTGAAAAGACATTTGATTTTGTTGGTTGAAAATGGAATATTGTTTCGTGCGGTCCAATATTTCATGCAGTTTTATTAATGTTCGTTTCGTATGTTACCGCGTTTACGTCTTTATACTTATCACATCCAAATAGTACAATGTTTCATCAAGACCTAAAGGATAAGGCGCACGGCTACATCGTACGTCTTACATCATGCAAGACCTAAGATCGAATCTTATTCGTTCCTAAGTTTTGTAGGACCTAAGATCGAATCTTATTGGTTCCTAAGTTTTGCAGGACCTAAGATCGAATCTCATCCCAAAAATACACTTGTCAACATGTCACTATTGATTCACCAAGTGAATCGAGTGACGCACGCTAAAAAGAGTGGATCATTAGCATAGGGGGTATCTCACCAAGTATGCATAGAGGCCTCGCTTTTTGATGACATGCAACCATATATCATACCAAAAACAATCATGGTCGCAAGTAAAGAAACTATTTTGGTCAGTATACTGGGTACCGTTTGATTAAACTTACCCAGGTGGGGATATCAAAGAAACAGTCAATTTTGGAGGCGCGTTTACTGAATGTCCTTACATACCATAAGTTTTACTGAATCTACTTTGCTTTCCTGAAAATTTAGCGTGCTGGTGGGAGCGTTATCGTTTCAAGCGACTCGACAATTCTAATATATAGAGTGAATGGAAAATAAGTCGGCGAAGGCGAAGCCACTTATGCGACGACAACATACTTTTATGGTGGTGGCCGAGGAAGAATGCTCCCTCCACGGAAACAATATTCCATTTTCAACCAACAAAATCAAATGTCTTTTCAGATCGGACGGCTCACAGTGGAGCCGACGCACCTGCGTGATTATTTGGCGGTTTATGAGCTAATGTTTAGCGGATGACACATGGCAAGCCATGAGTGGACAACAGATATTACGGGGAGAATGACTACGGGGAGAACGACTCGACTACGGCTCAGGAATTGACAGAATCAGCGGGACCATGCCGTAATATGGTCGTACATGAAGTACAGCGGCACCTGTAACTTCTTGTACCTTACGATCTTATGATTGGTTAGGTACAATAGTAGTAGGGGGTTTAGAGAGGGAGTTTAGGACTAAGAATTTTTTGAGGCATCTATCTTTGAGAGACCTTTTGTATTTATAGGCTATCTTTAACCAGCCATAACTTAATGCTCAGGGGAGCAAATTCAATATTTGGTGGGAAAAGGGAGAGGTGGGAGCAGGAGGGGGGAGTGGGGAGGAAGACGGGACGGTGAGGGGGCAAATGAGGAACAGAGAGAGAGGTAGGAGCACAAAGAAGGGCACAGAGGGGGCCAATGAAAGGGGCAGAGGAAGGGGCAAAGGGAGGGGAAGAGATGGATAGAGAGAAGGGAAGAGAGAGGGTCGGAGAAAGGGGCAAAGCGAGGGGCTGAGAGATGGGTAGCGGGATTGGTAAATGGAGGGGAAAAGATTGGGGCCGAGGGAGGGTTAGAGAGATGTGTGGAGAGATGGGCAAAGAGAGTGGTAGAGGGAGGGGCAAATGGAGGGGCAGAGAGAGGGGCATATGGTATTTAATGAAAACTTGTCATCCACACTATTTTTGGTGAGGTGAATAACTCGCCTTAAAAAGAGAAAAGTCAAAAATTCCCTCAAAGGAAACCCAAATAGTGATAATAATAATTTACCGTACAAATAATATAACAAGCAGTGTGCAATTCACACTTATTGTTGTGAGCTGCGGCCAAAGTGAAGTGCACGAAAAGTTGCAAGAAAACGTAAAAAAGGAAAACGAGAAATCTGTGAAAATCCACACTAATGATGATTCATTTTACTAAACTGGCAGGGCACTAAAACAAAGAAAAAGAGCTTCCAAGGGAATCCGAAAACGGTGCGAATCCACACTATTGACAGTGTCATGTGGATTCTACTGCACGGTCGCAATAATAGGAGGTCCATCTTTGGACGATGCGCGCCTCCCAAATTAATTTTTTTTTTTTTTTTTTTTTTTTACATTAGTTCTTTTGACTTGTCTACTACAATGCCCATCGTTATTAGTGTTAAAGAAAAATTATTGTTAATGCGAAATTATAATTAATAATACTAATTTAGTGCAAGGTGACGTGGCGGATTTTTTTCCACTTCGTTGAATACTAATGTTAACTCTTTTTTTTTTTTTTTTGCCAAAAAAAGTTGAGACAGAATTAGTGTCATTAAAACTAATAAAAAAAGGCGGTGTACTTTCGTTTGGCATGTTATTTTGCAATGTATTCAATCCATATTGAAATTTAGTGTTCTAGTGTTTAGAATGAACAGGTGGCATATTTTTAGAGGTTTCTCAGCTACGCACACTCACATGTGCCGCAGTATGACTAGTGTAGCATTTAAGGGACACCATGGGCTTGTGTAAGATAATCAATTGAATGAAAACATGGAAGAATAGAAGAAAAAAGGAGATAGAATAAAAGAATTTGTAATTTTGGTCTTTCTTAATGTAAGAATTATCTTTTCGAAATGTCTTCTCAATGTTGGTTGAGTGTAATGTAATGTTGGTGAATGTTATTGGTTTTGCTACTAAAGTTGCTTGATAGCGGAAATTAAGTTTAATATCTATCATTTCATTTGGAACCGGAGCAGGAAGAGATCCATTATAATGTCGTTGTGGCTAATGTTGCAACCATGGGGGGAAAAGAAAAAGATGGAGAACCCTTTCACTCTTTCCTCTTCAGCCCCCATATCGAATCATTAAATCAATCTGCCCACTCCAGAAGACCCTCCCAAAGAATAAAAGAGTTCAGTTTTTTGAGAGACCCCTTTGTAATGTAACCCCGATCCTTTCGATCAAAATAGAGGTGCCAGTGGCACGATGTCTGACAATCACTTGCGAGTTGAGAATTTCATGCGTCGGATTGATGAGAAGTTTTCAGCCGTCGATAGGAGGTTTGAGGAACTAACTCATGGTGAACCGGATCTTGATCCAGATGGAGGAGATTCTGATGATGGTTATGAGAGGGCGAAGAAAGAGAAAGGTAAAAAAGGGAAACTAAAATCTGATGATGATTCCGATTTAGAGGAGGATAGTCAAGAAGAAGTGGAGATGTTTCAAATGCTCGGCAAGACTATTGTCGTCAATGGATTGAACTATCCTCCATGGAAGAAGTACACTGAAGCTCAATTAATTTTGAGGGGACTTTGGAAAGTAATGAATGGAGAGGAGAAAATGTCGGTCGGAGATCCGAAGGCTTGTCCTTCAAGGAAGCGAAAGATTCTCGCGGCCATTACCGGGCTGACTCAAACGTTCGCGGTGTCTGTGTGTGACTACTTTCTAACTCATAACACCGAATAATACGGATGTAGGAAGGCTTTGGAATCTTAGTTGGAGAGGGAAATTCAAAACAAGGGACAATACATGTTCTCTTTTCATGCAATTCAAGTCATCTAATGAAGTTATTGACAATCGGGTAAAACGGTTCAATATCATTGTTGAGCATCTTTTTAACAATGAGAGAGTGAGCATGGAGGTGGACTAAGTAATTCGGTTTTTGAATGAATTTCTGGATAAGTGGATCCACCTCAAGGGGAACTTACTAGCGAGGGAAAATAAGAATTACGAATTTATTGTGAATTATTTAAAGATGGCAAAGAGCACGCACTAATTGTTCAAAAGGCTCGTTAAGCTTGAGAGCTTTGAATGTGGCAACTCTCAAATTCGTGGATTTGAACTATTTCCGCGAAAGAGGGGGTGGAAGAAGTGGAGGTTCGAGAGGTCGTGGAAAATGGCATAAAAAGGGCATAAATATGTGATTATGGCCTGTCCAGAATGATTTTAACAACATTTTTTGTTTTACGTTGCATTTGGCCCGGCCATGTTTCGCCCTTTTGTACGAAGAAGGACAAAGAATGCTTTAATTAAGGAAATCAGGGCACAAGAGTTAGCAATGCTATCCTAAATTTTAAATTTAATGGCGAGGAGCAAGAGGCGGTTGCAGTTTAGGTGGTCGCGCTCGTGCACGCGACAAAGGTCTTGGTCGTGGACGTTATGGCCGCCATGGTGTTGGCTATGAAAATTTCTTTGACTTGGGAAATTTTGAAGGAGGCGAAGGAAGACAAACGTTCACTTGTCTGCATGTCACTATCGATTCACCAAGTGAATCGAGTGACGCACGCTAAAAATAGTGGATCATTAGCATAGGGGGCGTCTCACCACGTATGCATAGACGCCTCGCTTTTTTACGATATGCAACCATATATCATACCAAAAACAATCATGGTCGCAAGTGGAGAAACTATTACGGTCAGTACAGTGGGTACCGTTTGATTAAACTTACCCAGGTGGGGATGTCAAAGGAACGAATCAATTTTGGAGGCGCGTTTACTGAACGTCCTTACATACCATAAGTTTTAGTGAATCTACTTTGCTTTCCTGAAAATTCAGCGTGCCGGTGGGAGCGTTATCGTTTGAAGCGACTCGAGGACTCGTCTATATAGAGTGAATAGCAAATAAGTCGGCGAAGGCGAAGCCACTAATTCGATGTGCGCTAGTGGAAGCATTATCGTTTCAAGCGACTCGACGATTCTAATATATAGAGTGAATGGCAAATAAGTCGGCGAAGGCGAAGCCACTTATGCGATGACAACATACTTTTATGGAGGTGGCCGAGGAAGAATGCTCCCTCCACGGACATTTTTAATGAAATATTAGAATTAAAGGGAGATTTGACGGTATTCGGATGTGTCATACATCCGGGGGTAATTTAAGGAGGGTGATGAAAACGACATGTGTGAGGGGATAACATCTTGCTACAGGCATTAAAGTAAATGGATGTGAAGGATGTAGTTAAGGACGACAAATTCGAAAACCACATCCAACAGAGGATGTGAAATTATGGGCTCAACATCGTTTTGGAGTTTGTCCATGTCGATCTATGTGGACAAATAAAGCCGGAGAGCATTGGAGGAAATATTTGAAAGAAGCACTAAAAAGATCTCTGAAAGCCAACCGGAACGTACGATTTCTAAATCATGAACAACCATTTTCTTTTGTCCATTCATTAGAGCCAGTACAGACTAAGAGCGTTACTACCGCAAAAAGATGTCACTATATCAGAATATGTGGTGGGCTTTGCGAGAAATAGTAATAAGTGGAGTCGATCTCATCCGGGAATCAGCGTTTGGCAATTATTCGAGCTCCGGGTCGTCAATCAATTTTCCCCCTGGATTATAAACTCTCACCAAAATCATAAAAGTCTCAAATGGGTTGGGTCAGGGCGGATCGAGAAAGCAAAATAGAATCAAAACAAAATGATCAAGGGGAATAAAGGAAGAGGAAGGAAAGGCGGAGATGTCGCGTCATCTTCGTGGTCGAAGTGGTGGAAAAAGCAAATGTAAAAATTAAAATAAAAATCGAAATAAAGAAAAGGAGAGCCGGCTCCTCGTTTCCAAAAAAAAAAGCGATCCGTTTCCAGGCGCATCGGGAGGTTCGAGGGCGCCAAAAAAATCAAATTGGTCGGAGAATCGAATCCGATCAGATCTTTGCGGGGATTAGGAGATCGATCGATCAGGATCGATCATAATAAGAAACTTGTCATCCACACTATTTTTGGTGAGGTGAATAACTCGCCTTAAGAAGAGAAAAGTCAAAAATTCCCTCAAAGGAAACCCAAATAGTGATAATAGTTATTTACCGTACAAATAATATAACAAGCAGTGTGCAATTCACACTTATTGTTGTGAGCTGAACTCACAAAAAAACGTTTTGTTCGGTCAGACTGAACTGCACGAAAAGTTGTAATAAAACGTAAAAAAGGAAAACGAGAAATCTGTGAAAATCCACACTAATGATGGTTCATTTTACTAAACTGGCAGGGCACTAAAAGAAAGAAAAAAAGCTACCAAGGGAATCCGAAAACGGTGCGAATCCACACTATTGACGGTGTCATGTGGATTCTACCCCACGGTCGCAATAATAGGATGTCTAACTTTGGACGATGCGCGCCTCCCAAATTAAAATTTCTTTATTTATTATTTTTTTTTATATTTTATCATCGAGAAGCTTTCTCGGGAGAAGTGTTCCTGAAACCATTTTTTTAAATCAAAGAAATTACACAAAATAATTAATTCATCCAATTTTTTGTAAACTTCACCCAAAATTTAAAAACTATTCGGATAGTTACCAATTTCGCCCACAATTTTATAACTTTTCCCCCAAATTCCGCAATTTCAATCCAATTTTTCGCAAAGGTTACCCATAATTTTAGCTTTTATTTTTATGAAGTCTTAATTAGCTTTACCCAAAACATTGCCATTTAATCAGAATTTAACAATTTTTGCCCAAAAGTCCTGAAAATAAAAATAATTATTTGCGTTGAAGTACTAAAAAAATAATAGTGCGTAACACTATTATTGAACATGCGGAACTCTGGCAAGAATCCTTTTCTTTATAGTTCGAAGGAATGGATAGTACAGATACAAACGCAGATCGAAAAACGACGTACAGTTCGAACTATACAAACATTATGTTTCGCCCGTACGACAATAGTCACATATGTGAAAAGTCTTAACGGCTTCCATGTAGTTGTCAACTAGGGGGAGGATAGGGGGAGGGGGAGGGGGAGGGGGAGGGAGAGATCTCGGAAAGCATTTCTGCCCACAGTCGCCGGCCATCGCGGAGTTTCGAAAAGTACATCTTGCATCGCTGCTAGTGTTTTTTTTTCCACTTAAAATATTTTTTCTCCGTACACTCTTATCGGATTATGAATTTGAAGGTTGCAATCGAAAGGCAAGAATCTCACTTTCCGATTGGCGGTCCCCATGTGAAAACCAGATAAGTGTGTACGGAGAAAATATGTTTTTAGTAGAGGAAATGTTATCCACACTAATAGTGGTACGCGGTACAGACGCAGATTCGGTCGCCCATTCGTGCGAATGGTGACACTATCTCGCCGCTCTAGGGTTTCGTACTTTTATGCCGTACGGTAACCAAATGTTACCTCGACACCGTACTTTAATGTAAAGTTCGAGCAAGGATATCTTAAAATCATAGTTGTTCAAACGGTTTAGTGCGAACGACAATATCACAGATTCAATTTTTTTTGCCATGCTTTACAAATTTCATCTTTTCAAGTTTTCTCATTCAACTTACCATAAAAATATGCAAGACTCTCTAATTTCTACATAAGTCTTACTGCAAGTGACATTGCGACGTTGGTTATCGTCTAGACCTCTTAACAGAGTGTTTTTGGCTTTGATCTCTTTCGTATCCCATTCTGACATTACTTTTTTCTCATCCTCCTTTATGTTATTTCTTTTGCAGGAGCAAGACGCAACTCTGTTCAAGTGACGATACCCAAACAGTCTCTCTCCTCAAGGGTTGCTTTAGTCCGACATCTCTCTCTCCTCAAAGGTTGCTTTAGTCCGATATTTTAAGACTTCGTAATTTGTGCCTTCGAACTTCTCAATGTTAGTGTGGGGGCCCGTAACTTGAAATTCAAGATCGACCATTGCATCTAACAAGATCTAATCCCTTGAAGCATGTCGTTATTATCATCTTCCAAAAATTACCTTGAGATGTACGACACATCTAATGTTGCCATAACGTCAACTCTCTCTTTAATTCCGAAATTTTATTTAGAATGCCCGTAGATGGAGCATTCTTCTTAGGTTTCCTCCGTAAAAGTGCGTTGTACAATGAATCGGGGAATTTACTTCGCTGATTAATTTGTCGTTCGCTCAATATATTGGATCTTCGAATCGTCTAAAAAGATAACGGTCACACCGGTGAGCATAATTTGAGAAACAGGAAGTAGATTCATTGAATGTTTCCTGTATGCAAAGGACGTTCAATAAACGCGCCTCCAAAATAAATTCGTTTCTTTGACGCTCCCACGTGGGTATATTTAATCCAACGGTATTGTCAATTTCGACCGCAATAGTTTGTCCACTTGCGATCGTAATTTTTTCGGTACGGTAAGTGGTCACATGTTGTAAAAAAGTGAATAACACCAATGTTAACGATCCATTACTTTTTGCGTGTGTCATTCGGCTCACTTAGTGAATTGATAGGGAGGTCAACACAAGTGAACGTCTATCCTCCTTCGCCTCCTTCGAAATTTCCGAAGACCAAGAAATTTTCATGGCCACCACAATGGTGACCATAGCGTCCATGACCACGACCTCCGTCACATCCGCAACCGCGACCACTAAAACCTCAACCGCCTCTTTCTCCTCCGCCATTAAATTTATAATAGCATTTATAACTTATGTGCACTAAATTTCCGTAATCAAAACATTCTTTGTCCTTTTTTGGAAAAAAGGCCAAAATATTGCAGAGACTATTGAAACAAAAACGGAAAACGTTGCTAAAATCATTTTCAACGGGCCGCTATCTCATTTTTCCGCCCTTATCATGCCATTTTATAAGACTTCCCATATCTCCTCTTTTTCTACCTGTTCTTCCGCGAAAATAATGGAAACCTGTGATTCTAGAGCAGCCACATTCAAGGCTCCCGAGTCTAATGAGCCCTTTAAACAGCTGACGTGATTGCTCTCTGCTACCTTCACATAATTCACAATAAATTCGGAAGTGTTACTTTCCCTCGCGAGTAAATTCTCCTTGAGGTGGATCCAATCATTCATGGTTTTTTTCTCCCCTTCCTTTCCTTCCCTTTCATTACTTTTTTCTTCCCTCTATTACTTACTCCAGTCTCTTCGCATTCCGCCTTGAATAAAAATAGGCCCAACAAAAATAATTAGAGAACTTATATTTAAAGGTGGGAGGAGAAGAGAGGCAGGTATGAACTTTCAACCTTCTTTTGGCAACTATATCCTTCATTTTTTGTCCTCCTCCCCTTTCGAACAACTCTTTCCTCCATTGACCGTAATTGTTCTGGCTCCCTTATAAAGACTAGCTTCTCTCAATCCCCCTCTTTCTCTCTACCCTCTAACAGCAACCCTCTCCCCCCTCCTCACAGCAACAACTACATTTTCCGCCATCATTTCCTCAAACCCCTCTAACCGTCACCCTCTCCTCCCATCTTTTGTTTTTTGGATCGAGTCTCAAATCCATCTCATTCTCACTCTTTACCCTCCCCGTTTTCTCTTGCGGCAAGTCTTACCCTCCCTTTTTACTACTACTTTCACACTCTCTCCCTCTTATTGCCAGTAATTTTTCTTCCTCTATGACTTACACTCATTTTGGGCTACTTTTCCTTTGATCCTTTCCCAAAATTTCCTCTCCCTATTAAAACTCTATCCCTATCTCAACCAACACACTCTCTCGAACCACTTCTAACCATCCCGCACCCCCCTCTTATCACCTACGCCTCCCTTCTAATCACGACTCTCTCTCTCCCTCTTTCCATTTATAACCATCACCGTGTTGTCCTTTCTTAATGGCATTCTTTCTCTCCTTTTCCGTGAATATTCATCCGTTTTTACAAACGCTCTCTATCTATCTATTTCTTTCACCCGCTCTTTGTTTAAACGCCGGTCGAATGGGATCAACAAATGGCAATTGAGAGGAGAGTTAAGTCATCAAATGTGAATGGAAAAGAGAGAGGTGAGCACACCCCCCATCCCCACGATGTTTATAATTTTTTGCTATTAACTTTGTTTGTTATATATTTTTTCTATATTGTTGTGTTGTTAAATTTGATTCATTCTTACAAATTCCAAAGGCGCGGAAGTTGAGCGATGGACGATGGCATGTTTCCACTGAACTGGTTTTTCTTTAACAAACTTTGACGTCATCCAACCCATCAATGAGGGATGAGGGTAAGCTTCCATTTGGGGGATGTGGGGAAGCGGATGGATTCTGGTATTAAGCTCCCAAACCACATATTATTCTAACATGAACGTCCGTCTTTCCTCCACCTTCACCTTCCCCTCCCTTTCCTCTTCCCTCGTGCATGGAGTTATATTGTTTTTTTTTAAAAAAGCTTTTATGCTAAGAGTTTTTGTTGTAATCATGATAGAAATCATAACAACTAGAAACTTAAAAACATCAAAGTTGAGCTAACACATTTGTTATCATTCACCACCATTTGAGAGAAAATTTTATCTCATTTTAGAAATAGCATTTAGTTGTGTAGGATTTTGTCTTACAAGGTGTAGAGAGTTCTTATTTGACCGATGAAATTTGGAATGCTTCCACTCAATTGGTTGTTATTTTACGTATCTGCAATGCCGTCCAGCCCATAAAGAGGGGTGAAGTTAGCTACCATGTGAGAGAGGCAGGGGAAGGTGGGAAAGGGAATGAGTTTAAGCTCCCCAACCACATTAATTGTTGTAATGGAAGTGACGGTCTCCCGTCCGCCTTTAACTTCCCCTCTTTGCCTTTCTCCCGTACATGGAGTTAAATAATTTAGTATTCTAAAAAGCTTTTTGAAAGTTGAGCATTATGCTAACATTTTTTGTAGTAAACATGACAAAAATTGTAGCAATTGGTAACTTCTAAAATAAAAAATTAATAAACATAAAAAATGAGCTAACACAATTATCCCTATTAAACACAATTTTGGACCAAATTCTATCTTATTTTAAATATAGCATTTCGCTTTGTGTTGGATTTTGTCTTACAAGGTTGCGAGGTTTTTTAGTTGACCGATGGACGATGGAATGCTTCCACTCAATTGGTTGTAGTTTAAAGCTCTGTGACAATCGGTTGCGAGATTTATCAGTGTAACGCCATCAACTCCATCAACTCGCCCACCCTCTGAATAAATGTTGTTTATTTGTACCGGAATATAATAATATTAAGAAGAAATGAGTATGAACTGTGTTCGGTGAGTTTACGCAATTCTTTTAAATTTTATTTTGTGTTATTGAAATTCCATTCACTTTTTGTACGACATTTTGAGCATTTTTCACTTTGTGATAAAAAAGCTATTAGAAAATCTCAATTCTATATTTTGCTAGAAAATAGAAACATTGAATCGATATATGCATGTGTTCTTAAAAAAATGGAAACAAAACACCTCGTTCAATCAATTCTTTTTTATTTGGTGCTTTGACCTTTTTACTATTATATTTTGTAACTTTATTGAATAAAGAAAAAAAATTCCTTCTATATTTTGAATTTTGCTAATGTCTTAAAAACTACACAAGGTATGGAAATCCAAACCAACATCTCGTTTTGTTTACAAAGATTCAAAATGTCACCCTTCTTATCACTCCTCTAGTCTTCCCCCTCCATTTTTCTCTCCCTTAGTCCGTCATCCGTTTTTTTACTCTCACCACATCCCCTCCCAACCCCCCCCCCCTCCCCCTCCCGACCACCATGTGTCGTGCCCTCGTTTACTCTTTTACCCCATCCACTTCCATCTTTTGCTCCCGACTTCCCTCCTCTCCTCTCTACTTCCCATTCTTTCCCTTCCACCCACTGTCTCCCCCATCGCCCCTCTCTACATTCACCCTTTCTCCACCTCGCAATCCCCAAACACCCCCCACCCTACATCATTCCCCGCCCTACTTTAATTTTCCCCCTCCCTCCACTCCCCATTCCTCCCCCTTCCCCGACCACTATTGCACTCTCCCATGCCCCGTACCCTACGTCCCATCCTTCTCTCTCCCCGTCACCAGTCTCCTCCCCCCCTCCACCCGTCTCCTTCCCTCTTTTTATCTCCCCTTTTATCCGTCAACCCCTCGCCGTTGCCCCCTCTTCTTCGCTCCCTTCCCATCTCCTCTCCACCCATCCCATGCTTCCCCTCTCTCCCGTCCTCTCCCCTCTCCTCCCTTGCACTCCCACTCCCTCCCACCCCCTTGCCCTTGCTTACGCCTCTCCTCTTTCTCACTCAACCCCACATAGACTCCCCTCTCTAAATATATTTCTTTCTCCTCAATCTCGCCCCCCCCCCCCCCATCTCCATTTTACGCTCCCCTGTACTACACTTTGTGTAGAATTAAATCTTACAATCTCTCAAGTTTCGTCATTTTACCGATGCTCGATGGAATGCTTCCATTCAGCTTATTGTAAAATAGATCTCTGAAACGACATCCACCCCATCAATACCTTTTCCTCCTCTAACGCATATTTGTTTGGACCAGAAAAATACACTTAAGAAAAAATAAACCTGGATTATTGTTTATAATTGCATTCCACTCATCTGGTTGTTCCAAGATCTTTGTATCTCCATCCACCCCATCAACGTCCCAACATTCTTTAGTGCTTATTTATTTGGACCAGAATAAAATACATGTAAGGAAAAATGAACATCAACGACTATTGCGGCCCACAAAGACAAGCGTCACATCATTGTCGATATCCCGACGGAAATACGGGATCCGTACGCCGTGCATCTTTATACAAATTATAGACCTTTGGTTGTCCATTTAAAAATATTTAATTGGCCGAGTTTCTGTTCGTCTGCACCCCCAAACGACGTGTCCCAAGGCTGACGTCACCAAAGGAGGTCGACGTCACCAAACGGGTAACTTTGTCCCTCGGCCCACGTTAGCAAATGAGTAGCTTTGTCCCGCTGCTAGCTTCAGCAAACGAGTAACTTTCAAAGCACTCCCTCGACAATCGTTCTTGACCGTCAAGTCTTAGTTTCTCGATCGTGTTAATGAATAAAGACAAAGCCGCCACATGCACTAAAGAGTTTTCAGCTGCCAATCGTTCATTTGTGACCGTCCAATTATAGGATGCTGGCAATCGTTCGTTCGTGACCGTCCGATTACACAATGCTAGCAGTTCAAAAGCTTGCCATCCTTTTCAACAAGTACGATTTTGTGTCGTAAATTATTTGCTCGAATTTCCGTTAATCGTTATGTTGATTTGGGTCGCGTTTACAAAATTCCGTACGGACGACTTGAATAGTACAATAGTACTAAGATGTTTTGATAAACCGGACACGGTCCATACACGTGTAACGGGCATGATAAAAGGACATGATAAAACAGGACACGGTTCATGCCCTTGTAATGGGTGTTTATTTACTAGTGTCTGTTAAACAATGGATCGTATCCGCACATGTACATTTCCGTTAAACATAGATGACGTCACGTAATTAACAAAATCAATATAACACGCGCGACATCTACGTGACAGTTTTGCCCGCACTTTTGAAGCTTACAATATACTGTACTGCCGCGATTTAGCGGGAAATCAAATGTAATACGGGAAAGAGTAATGGTCTTCCTTTTCAAATCAAAAACTATCCAAACAAATGAATGGCCTTTCACCCGACAATAACGACTCTACGGTAGGAGCTGTCGTCACATGTACGAAGGGTTCACACGCGTGAAAGTGATGTGGATGACGTCAAGTGCCAAGGGCTTCGAGGTGGTCGTTTGCACGCACGGATGCTCGAAGTCGCCATGCGCCGACAACGGCAAGCACCAATCGCGCCGATATCGATCAGCGCGTGGATAATACTGTACGGTTGGTAAAGCGTGAAAAGGTACACCGCGAATCGTTATTAGTGTATATAACTCTAATTTGTGTTCTTCAGATTTTGATTTTTTTCCTAAAATAGGATACATGATTTTAAATTTTTCTTGATGTCAATTAAAGTACCATACAAATTAGCGTGAAGTCCGAGAGTGCATTGATATATAATTAGTGTGGTGTATGGTCGATGTCAAACTGTACATAAATGCACACTTTCCATTTTGAGGGTTTTTTAAAATGTGCTCCCTCTCCTTGTTGGCCTCTCCCTCTACCTCTCTCTCTCCCTCACAATCTACCTTTATCCCCCTTTCTTTCTCCCTCTCCTTACCCCTTGTTCCTCTCCTTTCCCTCCCTCTCAACTTCCTCACTTCCCGTCCACCCTTTTTAGTTGCCTCCTACCTCTCCCTCTCCCTCTCCCTCTACCTCTCTATCTCGCCCTCCAATCTGCCACACTCTCTCTTTCCCCCTCTCCCTCTGCCTCTCCCCCACTCCCTCGATCTGCCCCTACCTCCCCGTCCCTCTTTCCCTCTCCCTATCCCTCTCCTTTTCCTTCTCCTTCTCTTTCTCTTACCCTCTCAATCCGCCACACTCTCTCCCTTTTCCTCAAACTCTCCCTCTCTTTCACCCTCTCAATCTCTCGATATTTCTCCCTCTCCCTCTCCCTCTGTCGATATCTCTCCCTCTCCGTTTCCCTCTCCTTTTCCATCTCTCTCTCCCTCATCCCATTCCCTCGACCTGCCGCTCTCTCTTCCTCTTCTTTTCCTCTCCGTTTCCCTCTCCCTTTCCCTCTCCCTCACTTTCTCACCCTTTCAATCTGCCGCACTCTCTCCCTTTACCTCAAAATCTTCCTCTCCCTCACCCTCTCGATCAGCCCCATTTCTCCCTCTCCCTCACCCTCTCCATCTGCCAGTATCTTTTCCTCTCCCTTTCCCTCTCCCTTTCCATCTCACCCTCTTGATCTGCCACACTCTCTCCCTCCCCCTCTCCCTCTCCCTCTCCCAATCTCTTGATCTGTTGCTACCTCTCCCTCTCCCTTTCTCTCTCCTTTTCCCTCTCCCTCTCTCTCACCCACTCAATCTGCTGCACTCACCTTTTTCCTCTCCCTCTCCCTTACCTTGTCAGGCTGCTTTCTCTCCCTCTCTCTCATCCTCTCCCTCTCCCTCTCCCTCTCCCGTTCAATCTATCTTACTCTCTAACTCTCTCTCCCCCTCTTCCTCTCTCATTTCCTCTTCCCTACAATCAAAGTTATGCAGTTTCTCCTTCCCTTTCTCCTTCTCCCATTGACTCGTCGATTAAATTTACACATTAATATCATTAATTTATTTACCTAACACCATTGTCGTATTTTTTTCTTTTGTTGTAGGCACGTAATTTCATTCAGTGAGGTGATGGGGATGGAGGAACAAACGCATAGATTGTGGGAATGTCATCGAGTTTTTTTTACTCCGTTTAATATTAATGACTTCGGAAAAAAATTCTACATCAGTTAGAGAAGTTTATTAGATTATCATTTGTTACAAAATAAAAAATTTATGTGCGATGTACATTTTGTTCATGCAGAAGAATATTTAATTTACGTTTAAAAATAGGTTTTTCGTTTTACATATCGTAGGTTTTTTATGGTGAATCTCTTTGTCATTCTTAGGCAACAAAGATTGTATTTATTTCTAAGTGTCCTCTTGTAAAGTTTTTATAATTGTAGTTCATTTTGATGTTGTTGAAATGACGGTTGCTTTGATTCTATTTCTCTATGTTTTTTAGATGTAAACGATGCACGTGATGAAGTGTTTGGGCATTGTTAACTATTTTGGTTTGTCGCTCTTTTTATTTCACTTTCTCTCTCTCTCCTTTTCTAATTATCACCCTATCTTCATTTTAGTATGTTTTTTTATCTCACCCAATCTTATTATTTATTTATCTGTCTCTCTCTCTTTTGTAGTATTTAGCGACAAGAGTGTATCGTCACAAAGCCCCTGCCACTGAGGACGATTCTAGGTGAAAATGCATGCCATTTTTGATTCAGAAACGACCGGTGTCAACAACTTCTCTATATGTATTCAACGATTTGTATCGGCGTTGAATTTCGCCAAATAAAATTTTCGGTGGAATTTATCCAAAATACCTGATGGAAAAACCTTTATCCATCCCATACCTGTTACTTTATTCTATTTAATATTAAAACAAATTCTTCTAACCTTTTATTCATTGTTGTTAACTTCTTTCTTTAATTTTAAAATTCTATTTCTTTATCTGTCTTATCGAATTATTTTTTTTTTCCTGTCCCTTTTCACATGGTCCCTGCTTTATCTTTGTCTTTTTTTTTTCCTATGGCATATTATCACGCCTTAGCGGCGTTCTATCTGGTTCTAAATGGTATATTTTGTTTTCAACCATTCAGCTACGACATTGTCTTGTCACTGAATGTTTGTATGATATTGCAATTTGGGATGGTAATAAACAATACTCCACATTTTGACACCATCATTACAAATAAATGTCATCCAATATTTCGGCCATACAACTTTCTTAAACAAAATATTGAAACAAAAAAACAAAGAAGGATATATTAAAGTTTGATGTGAAAGAAATAAATATAATGTAGACTACATATTGCCGTAAAAGAAAAGTACAAATATAAACCTACCAATATAAAACAAAAAAAATAAAAACCAAACAAATCCACACTATTAAAATAATAATCTGCAAATGCCCCTTATCTATTTTACCAACTCTCCTCGTTAAACCACATCTCTGTAAAGTGCATCAAAATCATTTTAGTCCTCAAAGTCTTCGTCATCATCCTCTAGAATGCCGACCTTTCGAAGGCATTGGAGTAAATCGCTTGCGGGAGCACTAGAAGGTGGCACCTTGTCGCCATCAAAATAGTTTTGCCATTTCATGATTATGATTTTTAAATATTTTGTAAGCATAATCTCCTCCCATTTCCCATCCTTCAATGACAATACACATAAGATCATCGCCTTCTGTGCATACCCCATCCGCTTCATGTTTTTCATTTCGTTCACCACGCAAATTGAGTAGCGTGCCAACTTTAAGAAAAAATGATTTTCCCGGTCCAACTAGCTTACCCTACCATTTTTGGCCCATAGGTAAAGACCACATGTGGCTTTTTATCCCCTTCATTTTCCAATCCTCCCGTTTTCTCGATGATACCTCTTTGATTTATGAAATTACAACAGAATCGGCAGGTTGCACAAAATGTGCTGCACACGGTGGGAAAAATGGAGGGTTGTTTTTTTTTAGAGTAAAGTGCGGTTCAACTCCTCGGACATATTGTTGTAACTCTAAGACCTCTATAGGTCCTCACAGTATGAAGCTCACTATAAGCCCCTAGAATAACCCTACCCCTTTGTCTTTGATCAAGTTTGACTGTCACCCTGATAGACAACAGACTGAACTAACTTAAACTTTGCAAATACAAGACTCCTTTGAGTTTGTTGTAAAAAGAATCACTAAATTTTCTCCCCTAAGCATTAAGTTATGAATGGTCAAATATTACTTTTTGTACACAAGCTCACTTGGCGAGGGGCGCCTACCTAAGAATTTGTACTCCTAATCCCTCTCTGAACCCCATACTTCTGCTCTACTTAGCCAATCCTATGACTGTAAAGTACAAGAAGGTACAAGTGTCGCTGTACTTCTTGTACGGCCATATACAACATGGCCGTTCCGCTGACGTTTGGCAATCCCTAAGCGGAGTTGCTCCCTCCGCAATCTGGAGTTGCTCCCTCCGCAATCTCCACTGTCCATTAGTGACTTGCCAGGTGTCATCTAATGACGGCTCCCCTATAAACCACGAAACGACCACTCCGGTGCTTTGGCTCCATTGTGAGCCATCCGGTCAACAACAACATTTAATTTCGTCCGTTGAAATTGCATGTTTGATTTCATTTCGTGCGTCATGATTTCTCTTAGTGCGTCCGCGGTGGTTCTATGTATTTCTCCTGCCGCAATTTGCTAAATGAATTCCGTGACGTGTTAATGTTTAAATACGTATCGCACCCTATATACCTCAACACTGGTCTTAGACTATAGGATAAAGCGAACGGCTACCGGCTATTCTGACGAACGGTAGGTACCAGGATCAAATCATGGTTTCGGCAGCCCTTTTGATAAGTGTGGTCTAATTTGCTTCTTGTATCTTTTGAGAAGCCTAGGGAGTTATGGCCCTAACTCTCTCACTATTTTTCAGTGATTTCATCAAGTGTGGGGACTTAAGAGTGGAATAAGAGGCTATATGCCTTTGAATTTTATTGCTTTTATATAACACTATTTAGACATAGATAATACCAATTAGAAAGCATAAATTTTTACAATTGTGCCCACCACAATTGCCCATAAAAATAACCTTCTCTCGCACATCACAATCTCTTTGTTATAACCTCGGCTTTGCGATCCATTACGAGAAGACCGTCTTGTTGTTCCAACCTTTAGGATCGATACTTTAACAAACTCCTACAAAAGAGAGGGAAGGAGGGAGTTATATGAGGTGGAGATGGAGTCATAGGGAGAATAGGAGAGTGGGATGGTGAGGGAAAGGGAGAGAGAGAGACGAGAAGTATAAGAGAGAGAGGGAAAGAAAAGGGGAGTGAGGGAGGGAGAGAGAGGAAAGAAAGGGATACGGAAGAAGCACTACAAACAACACAAAACACAAAATTTACTATATTTGGTGTGGAATACAAGGAAGAATGAGGAATATAATAGCGTAGATATTTACGAGGATAAATACACAAAGTAAAGGGTACACACGTGGTATATCATCGAAGATGCCTTTTATTGGGTAACTACGAAGTGTGTTGGCGAAGATTAACATAGGAGATTCAATTCGTGCATTCACTTCCGCCTGTGAGACATATGCTCCCCATGTGAAATTTGACTCCCTAAAGATGACTATCACAATTGCCACTACTTAAAAGAAGCAAGTTCATCAAATGGATGTTGAGACATCATTTTTGAAAAGACGTTTATAAGAAGAGGTTTATATAAAAGTACCTAAAGGTGTGAGGTCCATGCAAGGTACTTTATTGCGCCTTCCCAAATCCCTCTACGGATGCAAATATTATCCTAGAGGCTTCATATATGCTGGACATTTTGTGGACCAATGGTGGTCAGAAGGTTACAAAGCGTCACAAATGTAGATATTCCATTGGAGATACGTGCGATGTACGTCGCGCATATCGGTAAATCGATGGATTGTATATAATGCCACATGTGTTCCACGAAGGCATATAATGACGCCACGTAATCATCAAAGCCGAATTAGCACGAATGATATGTACCTAGCGGTTTCGCTCGATTGACGTTTTAGCCTGATTCGCGTGACGACGTAACTAGGGTGAGAATAGTGTGATTTCAAACTACACTATACTGGAAGCATACTGAAAGTACAGTGAATTATATCAGAAATTACGAAGATGTGTTGAAACTTTACCTTTTCGTTTTAATTTCCATTCGTAGCATAGTTGTTTATAGCGGTTAGTGCGAACGTACCTGTCGCAACAAATTATTCGTAACGAACGCATTAAAATTTTCTAAACATTCACTAAAAATAGTTATTGAATTTCCTTCTGTACTACTCTGTACATGTAAAAAAAATATATATATATATATATATATATACATAAAGCACAGTTTTGGAAGTCTTTCCCATAAAATGAGCGCTTAAATATTAAAAGTATTAAAATACATATCACACTCCATGTGTGTATCGAAATTCCTTTATCAAAAAATAATGGAGTTGTCTAATTAGGCTACGCCACACATGCGGCTTACCAAGGTTTGTACGCCAGCAAAGGTAAACCTTTATTAAATTCTGTTTGTTTGAGCCTATTTGACAGGCAGCCATTTTCAATATTCCACGGAGGCTTCTTTTATAAAAATTTGAAGAAGACACCCGTACAAATTTTAAACTAACCGCGCGAAATTAGTGTGATGTTCAACGTCTATTTTCGAAAATGTCTGTACATATTCGATGAAATAACGTACAAGTTCCGTGATATTTTTGTTCAGTTCATTGAACAAAAATGTACCTCGTCAAAAAGAAAGTTGACGGTTGATAGCCTTCTATCTTATTATAGCTGTTAACATAGTGAAATTGGTGGATTTAGTGACAAGTGATTACAGTCAAATTAACACATTTGGAAACATTGGTGACGTTTGTGAATTTGGGAATTTTAGAAATTTTCGGTTTTGTGAATTTAGTGAAATTTTTGAGTTCGATGAATTTGTTGAATTTGGAGAAATTTGAGAATGTCATACAAGAATTTCATTTTTCGGTATTAAAGCAAATGACAACACTTTGTACAAAACGTACATATTTATGTAACATTAGTTCATTATAAACAGTATTTTTAACAGTACGTAAGTAAAACTCCAGTTTGTAATCCTACCGATGAGATAAAAAAGTCACGTGACGATTGTCACACTTTGGAAAGAAACCAATTTGCCTTATGTCTAGTGATTTTTTGTAATAGTTTTGGACTAATAGTTTCTGACGAAAAAACACCTCATTTTTCCGGACTTAATCAAAATATTGTTAATTGTTCAATGACAAAAAAGATGATACAATAATAAAGTCGTCTACGGTAAGAAAATTTTCTATAATGGAGTGGAGTTTAAATTTCAATAGGAAAAAAAGGAAAAAGACAGTGGGCATCAGGTTCTAGTAAGGAAATGGAAAGAGAGATGGAAAGGGAAGGAATGAAAGGAGGGAAAGGGGTAGGAAGAGAGAGCGAGGATCAAACGGGAGGCAAAGGGGAGGGGGAGAGTGTGAGGGGTAGAGAGAGGAGAAAAGAGTGAGAAACTTCGAAATAAATAAAAAGAGATTATACCGCGAATTGAGCAATCCCAAAAACAAGAAATCCCAAAACAAAATTGCACAAATAACAAAATTATATAAATTCCGAAAACATCGCTTTACAAAGATCTACAACAAAAATCGTCCACTTACCCTCTACAACCACTTCCAAAGCCTCTCCCTCAAACCCCTCCCTTCCCTCCCCTCCCTTCCTCTCTTCCAAACTCCCCTCTAAATATCCTTACAAATATACCAAAATCCTTAGAAAAACTTACACTACATACAAGAAATACAAGAAAAAACACTTGTTCTAAGCAAAATCGAATGCCGGAAACCCAAAATCTAAGCCTTGGGAAAATTTACCCACTTCGAAAGACCTTTCCAAAAAAGAAAGGAAGTTCGTTTTTTTCCAGAGCAACCTTTGATTCCAGCTACCCCGATACTTTTCATAAAAATAGAGGTGCCGGTGGCTCGATGTTTGACAATCAGTTGCGAATATATTTTGAGGATTTTATGCGGTGAATTGATGAAAAGGTTTTAGCTATTGATAAGAGGTTGGAGGAATTAACTCATAGTGAACATGATCTTGATCCGGATGGAGGAGATTATGCTCATCATTATAAGGGGGCGAAGAAAGAGAACGATAAGAATAGGAAACAAAAGTTTGATGCTGATTCCGATTTAGAGGGGATGGTCAAAGAGGCGCGGAAATTTTTCAAATGCCCGACAAGACAACTGTCTTCAATGGATCGGATTATCCTCCCTGGAAGAAGTACATTTGAGCTCAATTGATTTTGAGGGGACTTGGAAAGTAGTGAATTGAGAGGAGAAAACGATGGTTTGTGATGCGAAGGCTCGTCGTTTGTGGAAGCGAAAGAATCTCGCGGCCATTATCGGATTGATGCAAACGTGTTCGCGCCCGTGCATGACCACTTCCTTACTCACAACACCGAACTCGGATATATAAAGGGGTTGGAATTATAAATGGGGAGTGGAATCCAAAACAAGGGAAACTACATGTTCTCAATTTCATGCAATTAAAAATATAATCTATTGAATGTGTTGAGGATGTTGTGAAGCGGTTCAATATCATTAATGTGAAGCTTCTAAGTAACCGGATTCTTGAATGCATAGCCGGATAATTGGATCCACCTCAAGGGGAATTTACTCGCGAGGGAAAATAGCACTTTTGATTTTATCGTGAATTATGTGAAGATAGCAGAGAGAAATTGCGTCAGCTCTTCAAAAGGCTCATTGGACTAGGGAGTCTTGAATATGCCGCTCCAGAATTCACAGATTTCTATTATTTCCACGGAAGAAGGGGTGGAAAAAGAGGAGTTCCGAAAGTTCTTATAAAATTGCATGATAAGGGCAGGAAATTGAGATAGCGACCCGTTGAAAATGATATTAGCACCGCTTTGTGTTTTCGTTTCAATCGTCTAGGATATATTTCCGCCCTTTGTTTGGAAAATGAAAAATAATGCTTTAATTGCGGAAATTCAGGGCACACGAGTCACTAATGCTATTCTAAATTTAATGCCGGAAGATAAAGAGGCGGTTACAGTTTTAGTGGTTGCGGTTGCGGATGTGACGGAGATCGTGGTCGTGGCTGGCGATCATGGTGTCGGCCATAGAAATTTGTTCGACATCGGAAATATTGAAGGAGGCGAAGGAGGACAGACAGTTCACTTGTCTTCACCAACATTTTGACGACATGCGACCACTTACCGTAAAAAAACAATTACGATCGCAAGTGGACAAACTAATACGGTCGGTACAATGGGTACCGTACGATTAAACCTACCCACGTGGGAGCGTCAAGGAAACGAATCAATTTTGGAGACGCGTTTACTGAACATCTTTTACATACCGGACAGTTCAGTGAATTTACTTTGCGTTCCTTATATTCAGTGCGCCGGTGGGAGCGTTATCTCTTCAGGCCATTTGACAATTCAAATATATCAAGCGAACGATAAATTAATCAACGAAGTCAAAATCACCAATTTGTGATACAATAGACTTTTTCCAATTTGTTGTACAATATACTATTTTGGAGGCAGCCTAGGTAGAATGCTCCATCTATGGGCATTCTAAATGAAATCTTAGAATTAATGAGAGATTTGACGTTATGGCACCATTGGATGTGTCATACATACAAGGGTAGTTTTTGGAGAATGATAATAACGACATGCGTGAGGGGATTAGATCTTGCTAGCGGCGATAAAATAGATGGATGTAATGGATATAGTAAAAGACGACAAACTCTAAAACCACATCTAATAAAAGATTTGAAATTCCAGGCTTAATATCTTTTTGGATTTTGTCCATGTCATAACGAATTAAGTCGAGAAGCGTTGGAGAAAATCGATATATCATGGTAATTGTTGATGATTATTCGAGATTTTCATGGGTTAAATTATTGAAAAGGAAATCTGATACTCTTAAAAATTTTATTGAGTGGCATGCATTTACCAAATGACAAAGTGAAAAAAAAATCAAAGTCTTTCGTTCAGAAAATGTGGAAAAGAACATTTAAATATAAAAAGGAAAGCCGATTAGTGAGGTTAAAACCTCTTATACCACTACACTTAACTACTGATTAAGGAAAGGGGAATGTTATGGGGAGTTTACGCTATTTTGAGAGGAGGTAAAAGACTTGCTTTCTGAAACTAAAAAAAAAGTGAAACAGTAAACCATTTACGTACGGTGAGTTATTTTAAAAATTCTCATAGTCTAAAGGAAAAGTTATTAAATTGGGTACTTTTAGAGCTTATTAGTAGTTGTTAATGGTACTATATAGCTAAAAGAGGTTGCGAAGAGCTGAATTAAGCAATACTGTACCTGTTTTAGGTTTTTCTATAATTCGGACCTTAAAGTTTAGAAAATAATCTACACCAAAAGCTCAAACAGCAGAAAATGATATAGGTAATGTAGGTAGATAAAATAGCGGCGATCGTTCTAGATTAGGGGAGTGCGTACAGCAATAATAGTAAGAGGTTTTTGATGGGAACATACATACTGTGTAGGTTACCACGGTATTGCAGTTTAGAGAGTAATTAAGATTCTAAAGTAAATCTTACGGGTATCTACCTCGTAAGATGGATCCGACGGAGGTTTTATCATATAACATGTTGTTTAACCTT